>RJVU01022182.1:4316021-4340905 GCA_003731715.1 Anabarilius grahami
TATATATATATATATATATATATTCACTGTAAACCCAAATAACTTGGCAAAACTCAAAAAAATTGGGAAAATCAGTTAAGTAGGCAGAAGATTACTTAAGACTTCAGACTACAGTTACTTTTCTATTGATTACATGATTACATGTTATTCTCACAATGGAAGTAAATTATTTTATAATTCATTGATTCTACTTCTTTGTTATATTTAAACATTTTTCTTTCATGTTTGTGGAATTGCACACAAAGACCAACCACTAGATTATTATTTTGTACTCATACATTTTAATTGCTCTTAACAACTTAACTTATACTTAATTTAAAACTATCATGTAATCTCAATTTAAATATTTTTAGTAGCAGGAACTTGGCTAGCTTTAAGTAGCTGATTCATTAAATGCTTACTTGCTCATTGGTAACTCAATGCTTTGATAGCATTAGCATAGCATAGCAATTGCTGAATGAGTGCAGCAATATAGAAGCGAAACAAACAGCAAAACATTAATCACTACTAAATCTCCCACTTAACATTAATCTTGCACAAAAAAACATCATATAACACTTAATTTTAGCATTTACTCTCCCTCTCGAGTGTCATGGAATGCTGGGAAAAATAAATCCTAGTTTCTGTTAAATTTGAATTTTGTCTAAATTAAAAGAAACAAGTTCATAAAACTTAAAACAATGATACAATTCAGATTACTTAAAATGTCATTTTTGTGAACTCAAAAGAAAAAGAAAGTTCTAAATACGCATAAAAGTTAATTTTATTGAACTAAGTTTACCCTACTCAAACCAATTAATTAATTTTGAGCATTAGCGTTTACAGTGATATTATATTATATTGTATTATATTATATTAAATAAACCAAAAAACGTTTTTGCATTGTTTTTAATAGGCAATCCAAAGTGAAGACATCTTAATTCAGTCATATCCATTCTTGTAAACCACATCCTATTGTTGTCAAAGGCTAGTCACATAAAATGTGTTGCATACATATCTTGCATTCTGATAATTCCTTCTTGTGTGACACAGGCTGATTCTTTTTGTTTATTGCCAGTTAGGATGTGGGGATTATATATTTGGGCTTTATTAGTTTCCTGTGAATAGATCCAGTTAAGACTTGTTCTTGGTTTTAGATTTCTACTGGCTTAATTCATTTACCATGCAAGGGCCTTTCCTTGTTGTGCTAAACATGAAATGGTCCTATTTGTCCACAGAACAAGTATATGAAAGAAACTCGCTACTGCCTTTCCAGTAATGCATTTTAGGTCCTCAAAGGATGCAATCATGTTTCTTCATTTTCTCATGGCGTCTCTGGGTTGCTTCCTCAGATGCCGTTAGAAAGTGAAGGAGGTCATCATGCTGAATCACGCTCTTTTTCTTCTTGTAGCGACCAGATACCACTATTGTTGGCTGAAGCGCTTGAAAATCCCTCAAGAGGGCCTTGCTTTCTTAATTTGATCACCCACTGCGACTGGGAACCCAACGTCAATTTATCCTCCATTTGATGCTTCCATGTCAGTGTTGAATTGATGAAATAATTTCCATTTTTGGGTGAACTATATTTAAGCTATTTGCCAAATTTGCCCACTTTCTCGACACTTACAGATGTACTCAGTCAGACAATACAAAAAAGTAATGCAAATATAAATATTAGGCTAATCTGTACTTTCACAAAACACAAAATACCCGCTCACCTGTTGTAACCATTACTTTTTAACAGACGTCCCCCAACTTTAGGGCTCAAACCAAACTAAATACGACTTTGTGGTGGCGTTCAAGTGCGTTCATCTCATAAATACAAATGCTCCAATCAATAGTCACCTCTGTACATTTGTACAAAAATCCCACACTTCACCTTTAAACAGCACTGGGATCATTTTGTGCAGCAGGAAGTGTAGCCATTCAAAGAAGCAATTAGCATGGACTTAAAGGTTATGTTTGATTAGCAGCGAATAGAGAATGCTGTTTGTTCCTTCATTCTCATGTAAGCCTCTCCAGAGTATCACGCCTCTGCTGATAAATCTTTCCACGTGTCAAGGAGCTGGTGCTTCAGCTGTCAGAGAGAATCATGGGATATCCTGCAAAGGGGCATAAAGCTCTAGGGATATGTCGTTAGAGGCTCATCTACATTCGTGGCGGAGATGAGAGTCGATCTGACCTGCATCCCAGGTTGAGGGTACCTCATGTTTTGAAATGCTTATGAGTTCACATAACATAATGAACATATGCTACATTTATGAAAATAATGATAGTAATCTGCATGTATTCAGAAAAAAACAATTATGACCTCTTAAATTAAACTCTTAAAACCACTCGGAGGAGCCTACAGAGAGCAAAACAATTATATGTTTTGAAGACTGTCTTAATCATTTCCAAATTATTGCCAGTTAAATAACTAATAAAAAGATAGCACCTTTATATAATCCCATGAATCTTGAGTTAGATCTGGCATTAGCATTGTTATAATATGTACTGACACCATTGTGTTTTATAGCAACTTTCCATTATGTAACACTTATAATATGCTTAGGGATAGTGTCCTTTTTCTGCATTGCAGTGAAGATATAAATACACATGACAATACCTCCAATGAAGGTCGTACACAAATATACACAAATCTTTTAATTATATGAAAGTCACATTAAAACTGTTTTGGAAATGTTTTACAATGCCTTCGTTGCTTATTGTTGCTAGTTTTCAAATGTGAAATAAACAAATTATGTCTAACTGCAGAACCGCAGTGCTACACTTTACAGCAGTCTGAGGACAGCAGTCTCAGAAGTTAGGGTGAAGTTAACGAATGCATAACCCACCACAACCACAACCACTAACACTAATTTTACTTTTACTATAAACTCCACCATAACGAATGCCCAACCCCACCCCACCGTTAGACCTAACCTTAATGATTCTATAATCTCTGGTCTGAGACTGCTGGTCTGGCACAGCTCTTGGTAGGAGTAGAGTAAGCTACTACTAGCCAGTGATTCTGGTTATAAATATATTATAAATATGAATATTTTTCTTACAAAAATGTATTGCTTCTCGTCAGAAGGCCTTTATTAACCCTCTGGAGCCGAATGGATTACTTTTATGATGGATGGATGTGCTTTTTTGGGCTTCAAAATATCAATAACTATTCACTCCCATTATAAAGCTTGAAAGAGCCAGAATACTTTTTAATCAACATGTTCTCCAACCAATGCGACCATATAGGTCGTTTGTCACTTCCCTGAAATACGACCCATAAGAGCGTTTGCTAAAGTTGCGCCCCAATCGACAACAGGACACTTTCATTTTAATTCATGAAATACGACCCATAGAAGCGTTTGTTATAGTTGCGCCCCTATCGACAACAGGACACTTTCATTTTAATGCATTGTTCCCTTTTATCTGCGTCATATTTCAGGTTTCGCGTAGCTCAACTGGCAGTGCATTGCAATAACAATATGCAATCATGTGATCATAAGATCGTGGGTTTGATCCCAGGAAACACATGTGTTCATAAAGTGTATATGCACTATAAATCACTAAGGTTAGGTTTAGGGGTGGGGTAGGTGTAGTCGTTAATAAAAAAAATGAGTTTTGCTAAATGGAAATAGGAGAAATGGTGTAAAAAGTCCACACATTGCATTTAAATGAACACGCATTTTGATTGGTAACGACAGTCATTCGTCATTTCATGACGACAGACGTAACACGACACTGTCATTATTTTTACGCCCACTAGAGGGCGCATGACTTCAAAACGTAAATATAGGTCGTAACAAGGTGCTTGAAAAACGACCTATAGCGTCATTTTTTTTTGGAGGACAGTCTCTTTTTAATATAACTCCGATTGTGTTTGACTGAAAGAAGAAAGTCAAATACACCTAGGATGGCTTGAGGGTGAGTAAACTATGGGATCATTTTCATTTTTGGGTGAACTAACCCTTTAACATTATCAGAAACAAAGGAGTTGGTTATCTTATTCCAAAAATGCTTAAAAAGTCATGTTGATTACCTACCAAAGCCCATTTTGCTACAGTAGGACTTTCACCCTTCACACCTACATCTACATTATTCATTTTTTGTTTCTCATTCAATGTTATTCATTATTTGGACTTTGCAGTACTTGGTTTAGAATGAGTCATGAATGTGGTCACACCGCATCACTGATGACACACACAACTATAAACAGACTGAGAGTGAAGCCGAACCCTGAACTCCTCATCACAGTGAGCTTTCAGGTCAAGCTCATCATCTTCTGGAGGCTCCGAGCTTCAACATCATGGGCTAATTTCAGAGAAAAGTTCATTCAGCATGACGGACAACTCATATATTTGCTCTGTTCACACCTGGAAATCCAACTATCCAATTGGAGGTTAAGTTGCCATGTCACGGCACTGATGACAATGCCCCACCTGGGTTGAGACCTCGTTCACCCGTAAGATCAAAGGTCAAGTCCCCCTATGAGTAAAATATAGCTCTGCTCCAATTTGCCATGATGAAGTGGAAACAAGGTCATTCAACATATGTACAATCAGGAAACAGACAAGATATTAACAGCTACCATAGCTAATCCAAACCCTTCAACACTCTATACTATAGGACATCTACATCACAGTTATTTTGAAGATGCCTTCCACAAAATAGTCACTAAATGGTTAAGTGCACTCAGAGATGTAATTATTACTACCTTTTGAGATGAAAAGTTTTCAGGCCACGTTAGCATCATGGCTAAGTTTCATTCACATCCCATTTTCTCCACTTCGTTTCCACTCCTTGCTTCTGTTTTATCTGTATACAAATATGGCAACAATTGAAAATCATTTTCAGGTGAGAATTACAATCAGAACGTTCCTGAGCATTACCATTTTTCATTCATCCAGAAAGGCTTTGGCTACATTTCAGCATTGTCAAACCCTTTGTCCTTCAAAAGGTATTAGGAGCTCAACCAGTTCCTGATATAGTATTTCTTTAGAGGCTATCGCTAGTCACAGTGCAAAGCCTCAACCTTTCCTCTACCCTTTGGACTTAAGCCTGCACAAACATGGTCCTCCTGGCCTTCTCGTCCCCATCCAGGACTCAAGTCCCTGATGACCATTCTGGCTCCATTCCTTGGTGTGATAGCATCTTCTCCTTTACACTTTGGCCTCCAGTGGCTGAAACTAGCCCCCAGTCTGGCTCTAGTGCCCAGAGTGAAGCTCCACTATGCTAAAGCAAAGCAAACAGACGCCATCTCTCACAGTCATCATCACCGGGCTCCGATGTGCAGGTCAGAGATGAGGGGGTTTGAGTTTCAAAGCTAGCCAAGAAAATAATGATGGCATCTGCATTCTCCTGATGGGATAGGGCTTTGAAGGGGGTTGGTTCAAAGGAACAACGGCTGAAGTGCATCAGTTAGCACTGGAGCGAGGTTAGCGTCTCCATGGCCGGCTAACTTACGATGACCTCACATCAGATTAGAGACAGAAGAAAATGCACCAAGTGGATAGAACTAAACTCCTTGCTGGAATGACAGAAGCACGATTCCCAATTAGTAAGTCAGAAAAAGTAATGTTCAAATTTTAGTCTTTAGTGACAAGTGCCCAGAATATTAATGAGGGATAGTTTTTAGCTAATTTTCCACCTTCTTTAAGGGTGTCAACAGTATTGCCAGTTGTTTCTTTGACCTTACTTCCGCTTGTGTCAACAACTCCCTGACCAATGACCCCTATACAGTCTGTATCCTGTCTACTATGTTCCCTTACATGTTTGGCAAATTGTGTCTTGGTTTGTTCTTTCTGATATCCACCATGTTTTAAGGGGATCCCCCTCAATGACTTCCAACAAAACAATTCATGCAACCAAGTCATTTGTCCTTTCTTCTATGCTTGTTCTTTGATGTAAAACCCTGTAAAAGATCATTAATATCTTGCTCGCCTCAGGGAGTGTATGATTCAACTGACGATAAGGCACCATAAAACCAATTAGCCACCAGAGTGTGACCATTCCCATAACAGCAATGTAGGGAACAGTCTTCTAACATGAGCAGTGTGGAAATATGGTAACTCAGTACATCAAATCTGTTGTTATAACAAAGATTACGAAAATTAAGCCATGGAACAGAAACGTCAACAGACTTTTGAGGGACACATTGGTTGCTTCCAAAAGAAACTAAAAGGATATTGATGAATGATGGTCTTCTATAGTGAGGAGATAAAGAGACCAGCCACTGCTGGCATGTGTTATTAGGTCTGTCTGCTTTATACTGGTGGAATAACATAAAGCAGCTTTGTCCTAATGGCTTGTTGAAAGTTATCCCTGCTAAACCCCAGTGGGTAAAATATACAGTCATGTCACATAATGCAGTGTGGACATTAAACAAAACACTGGAACTCCACTTGCTCCACTATTGCACAAAGGGGACCCACTCAGCAAGTCAAGTAAATAATTCCATGATTTCCTCTGAAGTGCAATTAAATCATATATACACCATCAGAACAGCCAACTTGTAATTTGCATTTATGACCCAACTAAAACAGTGGAGAGGATACAGGAAAGCAGGGGCACTTATGTGTTCTGAGCATATGCACAGTCTACTGCACCACAGCCATGATCCTAGGATGTTCTGCGCATTTATTAAGGTGCACTGGGTTGTTGATGAACTTCCTCAGCAACCCCTTTTTGCTGAGGAAATTCATTCCTTGTTTTCTCATCAATAATGGTGCCTTCACACCTGGCTCATTTAGTTTGGATGAATCACACTAGAGTTCGTTGTCCCCCTTGGTGAGGTTCATTTGGGTAGGTGTGAATGTAGCAATCACACTCGGGTGCGCACCAAAAGCAGACCAAACAAGCCTACCGAGACATCCTTGAAGAGGTGGTCTCGGTATGCTTTCAAACGAATTCTGGATCGATTTGCAGGAGATGTGAAAGCAATCCGACACCACCGACAAACGAACCAAACGATATCATAATTCATAACGGGAAATGTGTTATATAAAAAGCAGTAGTGTCTGATTCTGTGAGTCAGCACATTAGTTACCGTAGTTGAAAACCAAAGAGTGCCTCTTCATCTTAAAATGTTGTGTAATTGCGCTTCTCCATGCAAGAATTTGATGGATGACGCTGAGAAAACTCTGACCAATAAGAGGACAATTGTACTTGCATGTGACATGCATAAACACATTTTGGTACGCTCTGAAATGTTGCCTTGTGAAAGCGAACCGAACCAAGAAGAAAATGCAACATTGTAACAAATTTAGTTTTCCTGTTTCGGAAAAACAAAACAAACGATCCATAGGTGTGAAAATGCCCTAAATGAACTCCTAGACACTATTAACTTGCAATGATGACCCAACTCTTAAAAGATTGACTTCCAAAAGTACTGCACTTACAAAACTGGCTTCAATTTAGTCTTTTCCGCAATTGAAATCACATTTCCTATTCTTGCTGGCATTCTTTACCCTTGAGATGTGATTTTGTACATTGCTCCTTGTAACTTTAAACTAGGGTATTGTTTTTTGTTTTTTGCTGGGGCTTTTTGACTTGTATAAGACAGCAGAGAGGAGCCAGGAAAGTAGGGGAATGGGATCAGGATGTTCCAGCTACGATTCAAACCCATAAGCTTACAGCTCTTATGTTTCCTACACATGCCATGCACTGCTGTTTTGTTTTGTTTTTTGTTTTGTTTTGTTTCAGATGAATCATTCTCAACCACTCTTCCCAACAGGCTGCACAGTCTGAGGTATCATTAATGTCCATAACACAGAATTTGTTACTTCAGGTTGCATACTAGGTAAATGTTTTATTAGTTCTCCCATTTCCTGCGAATCACACTCAAGACTCTGGCATTACCACCACCATGCACGACTGGCTGAATGCTTGGTGGTATGGTTCAGATATATCAGTTGCACCCTGCTGCACACACCATGTTGATAAAGTGCTGTAACACAGCCTCTGAGCTGGCCATCAGGTCTGACTAAAAGCTGCAGTGTCTGTCTGTTCAGCAATGTATGTGTCTAGTCTTGGGCATAAATTAAATCTGAGTTCCAACCAGTCTCCATAATGGTGACAAACAGGATCTTCTTTATGTCCAACCATTCAGGTGAGGGAATTTACAATGGTAAGAGTATCCCGGGGTTCTTAATTTTGACAATACGTGAATTATTCTCAACAGGTTTACTTGAGTCTAAATTTACTGTGTAAACCTAGATTGTGAATTGGGTGGTGTGTATTTGTTGGGGATGGGTGTAAGGTAAGGGGTGTGAGAGGGACGATTATCTGTCAGTGCCAACTGCAGCCCACATTTTATGAATTCCTACTAGAGCACGGTTGGTCCTATAGTCAATGTACTACCAGGGTGGTTCTTGTAAACAAGACTGAAAACAAACAACAAACTTGTAGAGGACTTGGACAAGATGGATCAGCTGTTTACCCTCACGCAAACACATCACACGTTAACTCCTAGTCTTTTGGTGGTCAAGCCCAGCTGCTCTGACACAGTAAAGATTGTAGTGATACTGTTATGAGGTATTATATGACATAGGTGACTGTATTCATGGTGTGGGATGATGGGAAGGTAAATTGAGAATCTAGACTATAATACTGTCGGATAATGAAAATATTCACCATGTTGATTTTTCTTACTCCTACTACAGGTTTTTTGAGTCCCACCTTAAATGTAGGTTTAAAAGATTTTTTCATTTTATCATCTGTTGGGTAAAAAGATGTATGGTCAATAAATAGTAAAACTAAACACTTCTCCATAACCAGCTACACAAATTGAGTGATAACTGAACAATTTTAATACTTCATGTCATTCATGACATTTGATGATGCATTGTTAAAATATAGCCAAACATGGAGATGATGAATAGTTATGTTTGCTTTTCCTCTTAGCGTGTCCTTGGTTCTTAACCTCCCATCCGTCATTGGATCTCACAGTGGGTCCCCAGTGCAGATTTCAGGTGATGTCTGTCTCTAATGGCTTTAATGGCTTTATCTGAGTCTAGGTCCTGGTGTCAGTGTGTGTTTGTGCTCTGTGAGCGGGGTCCACGGCTGACCTCACAGTGGCTCAGTGCTGAGGTTGGAGGCAGGGGCTGAGGGTTCAGCGTGCTTACACACTGATGTGCGCCGCGGGGTCCGGGGGGACCACAGCTCCGGCTCCTGTTACCGGGGAATTAGTCACGCTTTGCTGATTTATGTGTGTAACGGTAGCGAGGCCCCGGAATCTGAGCACATACTCCCCCCCCAACCCTCTACCCATTCCTACAGTCACCTCACCTTGCTTTTTACACACATTTTATAGCATTGCTCCACAGTACCATCTTTTTTCTTTATGACTTTTCACAGAATATATGGGGGCACAAATATATGCCCATTTTCCAGAGCGGTACTGCATTTTTGTTCCAGTACTAGCGATATATAGCATGATGGGGTCTGCCTCGTTGTTCCAATTCATCGTAGTGGTTTAAGGACCCTTTTGAAACTGTTGTGTATATTTTTTAATAATATATAATTTCAAAAGATGCATTATAATTAAATAAATGATACCAGGCATCTGTTAATTGGCCAATCATTTCAAAATTGCTGAACATACTGGTCTAATAATTTGAGTGTTGGTTTTTACTAAACATATTAAGAAGTAAGAATACCACTCATATTCTTTACGGTAGCATAATTAAAGGGTTAGTTCACCCAAAAATTAAAATATGTTGTTAATTGCGCACCCTCATGTCGTTCTACACCCGTGAGACCTTCGTTCATCTTCGGAACACAAATTAAGATATTTTTGATTAAATCTGATGGCTCAGTGAGGCCTGCATAGACAGCAATGGTACTTCCTCTCTCAAGATCCATAAAGGTACTAAAAACATGTTTAAATCAGTTCATGTGAGTACAGTGGTTCTACCTTAATATTATAAAGTGATGAGAATATTTTTTGTGCGCCAAAAAACAAAAGAACAACTTTTTAGCAATATCTAGTGATGGCCGATTTCATAACACTGCTTCATGAAGCTTCGGAGCTTTGCGAATCGAATCAGTGAATCGGAGCGCCAAAGTCATGTGATTTCAGCAGTTTGGCGGTTTGATAGGCGATCCGAATCACTGATTCGACTCAAAAGATTCATAACGCTCTGAAGCAGTGTTTTGAAATCGGTCATCACTAGATATTGTTAAAAAGTCGTTTTTGGGTGTTTTTGGCACACAAAAAATATTCTTGTCGCTTTATAATATTAAGATAGAACCACTGAACTCAAATGAACTGATTTAAATATGTTTTTAGTACCTTTATGGATCTTGAGAGAGGAAGTACCATTGCTGTCTATTCAGGCCTCACTGAACCATCGGATTTAATCAAAAATCTTAATTTGTGTTCCGAAGATGAACGAAGGTCTTACGGGTGTGGAACGACATGAGGGTGAGTAATAAATTACATTAATGACATACTCCATTGTTTGAGTATACCGCCTCTGTGGTGCATTGCAAATTTGTATATTTAAGTCAAGACTTATGAATATGAATTTCATTGCAATAGATACAACATATCAAACCGAGCAGCATCTGCAAACAAATAACACTCAACATTTTTTAAGAACTTTCTTCACTTTTCTGAGCCATTTCTGCCAAACAGTTTTAACCATCTAATGTGACGGTCATTTTAGTGGATGTATGAAGTCAGTTTTCCTCAAGATCACACATGTGTCCTAGCAGAGTAATCACATGTTTTAAAGGATTAGTTCACTTCAGAATTCAAATTTCCTAATAATTTACTCACCCTGATGTCATCTAAGATGTTTACTTCTTTCTTTCTTCAGTCGAAAAGAAATTAAGTTTTTTGAGGAAAACATTCCAGGATTTTTCTCCATATAGTGGACTTCAATAGCTACCAATGGGTTGAAGGTCCAAATTGCCGTTTCAGTGCAACTTCAAAGGTTCTACATGATCCCAGCCGAGGAATAAGGGTCTTATCTAGCGAAACGATCAGTCATTTTCTAAAAAAAAAACAAATGCTCGTCTTGCACTAGCTCTGTGATGTGCCACGCATTACATAATAACGTTGGAAAGGTCACGTGTGACGTAGGCAGAAGTACCCATCCAGTGTCTACAAAGCAAATGTGAAAAGTCAAACGNTCACACATGTGTCCTAGCAGAGTAATCACATGTTTTAAAGGATTAGTTCACTTCAGAATTCAAATTTCCTGATAATTTACTCACCCTGATGTCATCTAAGATGTTTACTTCTTTAATACAAATGCTCGTCTTGCACTAGCTCTGTGATGTGCCACGCATTACATAATAACGTTGGAAAGGTCACGTGTGACGTAGGCAGAAGTACCCATCCAGTGTCTACAAAGCAAATGTGAAAAGTCAAACGACCTTTACAAAAACGTTGTCGGACAATTTTGAAGTTGGAGGAGAAAATGAGACAGAGTTTTTCGCCCTACCGCAGTACTTCAGCCTACGTCATGCTTGACCTTTCCAACGTGTTTTCCAACGATTGTTTCGCTTGATAAGACCCTTATTTCTCAGCTGGAATCGTGTAGAGCCCTTTGAAGCTGCATTGAAACGACAATTTGATAGCCGTTGGTAGCCGTTGAAGACCACTATATGGAGAAAAATCCTGGAATGTTTTCCTCAAAAACCTTATTTTCTTTTCGACTGAAGAAAGAAAGACATAAACATCTTGGATGGCATGGGGGTGAGTAAATTATCATTTACAACATTAACTGTGGGCATGTTCCACTAACATTTGACAACTAAGCATCCACATACTTTTTGTCTTCATTGCTAGCAATATATCTACTGTTTTATCTTTTAAAACCTAAAAAAAACCTTGTGAAATATTTTGCTCGAAAAGTGTGCTTTCGTAGGGCCATTTGGTTTGATATTTTGTTATCTAATGTCATGCATTCATGCATTTTAAAGGGTGACTGAAGTACTCAAATACTGGGCCACTATACATATTTGGAAATGCACCACCTACATGCTTCACATGAAAAAGGACAACACAAAAAACATTTATGTTTCTCATACTGGTTTTCCACACCCAAGCTATTGTGCTCAAAATTCAGACCACACAAGAGGGTGAAGAGGGGTTTTTTTTTTTTCAAACTTGTGCTGGTTTTGGGTGTCATTTGGAGAGCCGCTGGTTAATTTGTTGTTTCACACTGTGTAATGGAGGTGAGGACAGTCTGGGTAAGGAAAGGACGGCCCTCCTCTTGGATCACCACTGACCCTCTCTGTTCAGGGCATGGGGGACAGATGGGGGACAGAACGCCACACACGAAGTCAGCGCTTGATCTGTGAGACCTCCAGTGGATAATTTCACACCTCAAAATGTGCTGGTTTCATAAATGTTTCTAAAAACACCCAAATCAAATTAGTAAGCCTGTAAACATGTTTTAAATTCTCTCATCATACTTACTAAGATATTTTAGGGGTGACTCATTTTTCAGTTTGTGAATTTGGCTTTCTAGGTAACCAAAAACTTAGGTGACTAACCTTTAGCACACCCCAGTGTGTGTTTGAGAACAGGTCACAAATAGCTAGAGAAAACAAATCTGCGGATCCCACTTTGTTTTATCTCCATCCCACCCACCGTGTGACACAGTGGGGCACTGTAACTTTAGCGTCAGAGCCGCTGTGGATGCCACTTCCCAATCAGCATCATGTCCACCAGCACTGAGAGCCTGCAAAACTAACTTTTGCCATGATGTTTTATTAACAAAGTTCAGGAGGAACACATTCAAATTTCCAATCAGTATGAGAGAAGTATATATACATAGCCGACTCACCTATGTTCCTCGGCAATTTTCTGCATCCCTCCACTACGCCGTCTCCTCACACTCACCTGGTTACTATTCTAACCAAAGATACAGGGGGAGTACTCTGGATTCGGGCCAAATTCCGATCTCCGAGCCCTCCCCTTGGACAGCACGCCAAATACGCATACTATTATTCTATCTGATTACAGTCGTGCTCAAAAGTTTACATACCCATTGCAGAATCTGCAAAATGTTAATTATTTTAACAAAATAAGAGGGATCATGCAAAACGTGTGTTATTTTTTATTTAGCACTGTGCTGAATAAGATATTTTGCATAAAAGATGTGTACATATAGTCAAAAAATAGCTGAATTTATAAAAATGACCTGTTCAAAAATGTACATACCCTTGATTCTTAATACTGTGTGTGGTTACCTGGATGATCCACGACTGTTTTTATGTTTTGTGATGGTGTTCATGAGTCTCTTGTTTGTCCTCCCTAGTGAAAAAAAAGTATGCTAAGTATACTTGCAGCAAGACTAATTATTAGTATATTTCAAGTGTGTTAACGATTAGTTCACTTAAAGTGTGCTATTTTGAAACAACTAATTTTGTACTAAGTATATTTTAGTTGTAATTAAGTTGTATTAAAACACAACTTTAAGTATATTTAGTGTACTTTTGTGTGCTAAATTGGAACAACTTCAAGTATACTTAGTACACTTTAAGTATATGCCTGTGGAGGGACTAATTACATGCTTGATTAGTGATATTAAAGTGTACTTTATTTGTGTTATAAGTATATTTTATTTGTGTTATAAATATACTTTGTGTTGTAAGCACACTTTATTTGTGTGATAAGTACACTTTATTAGTGATTTAAGTACATTACAAATTAATTACGAGTGTCTTCCGAACACACAAGCAATATACAATGAATATATTATTTTACAGGTAATAGAATATACTGTATGCTCAGTACCTTTGGCTTATTCCAAATACTAAAAATTACACACTTTGTAGTCAGTAACAATACACTTTGTTATTATTAAACTTTGTATAATAGTCAACATTTGAAGTGGATCAAAACCTTTAATCAAAGTTGACCTAAAACCTTCTTCTTAGGACAACTTTCATAAACTTTTTTGATCCACTTTAAAAGTTGACTACTGTACTTTGAATTACATAATCTCACACAATACAGTATTATAATTGTGCTACTATTTAAATACAGTTTAACACATTTTCCCAAAGTTGAATGCATTTGTTTTCAAGGCCATTAAAATAAATAAAATGTAACATCACTAATGAAGTTATGAATATTTCATTGACAAATCTAATGATCTTTATTTAAACTTAACTTAGATTCAGCAAAACTTACCATGTTTTTCATTAAAGAAAAAAATGATTGGACCAATGGTCACCCTCTATATACAAATTACACATTATTCCATTTTCTGATGATCTTCTCATTATTGTGTCTGATGGCCGCTTACACAGAGGCAGTGACCGCAGAAAGTCGTGAAGAACAGCATCTGTTAACAGAATATACAGAAGATATAAGGACAGACAGCATGTTCAACTTTATATTCACGTTTACAATAGTCTGTCTGAATCCTACATTGAACCAATACTATTTCTGACCAGTAAATGAGGATTAGCAGCAGTGAACTGTATCAGTATGGCATGTCGATATTGTTTTCGGTACATAGTCAAGCATACAACACTTGACCAATCAAATAAACGGGGCGTTTTGGTGCTGCATACAAACATGTGCCATAAACCACCACACACAAACTCAAAAAGGAGATATCAAGCCGATATATCGCTCCCTATTTGTTAAAGTTTGTTAACTGGTAGACTACAACTTACCTCCAAACAGCAGCACTTTTCTCCGGTTCTTTCAGGATCGCGTAGGCCATTAAATTCCTAGCCGGCTGTTGTCGTCATCTGTCAGTCTGCGATGTCACTTGATTGAACTGGTCAGAATTCCCAAGATTGAGCGATGTAATGCGCTTTCAGTGTTTTATTAAATAAATAATACATTGCGACATTATACTTCACCTGAGTGAGTGAGCGAGGGGGATTCAGACGAGGACGTGACGTCAGCAGATCTGATTGGCTGAAGGCAGTGAGCAACAAAATCTGATTGGTCACAGACCGAATTGAAGAGACATTTGAATTCCGAACAAGTCTCAAGTTTAACCACTCAATATATTTTTTCCGCATGTAACGTTACTTTTGCTGCTGGTATGTTGTTTAATATAGATTTGTGTGTACGATTGTAAAATGATTCTGCCTGTGTAAACTTAAGCGTTTACACACTGCATACATTAAATGGGCTTTTAATGCATTAGTCATACTGAAATAAATAAGCACAAGTAATAAAATGAATTCCAAGGATGAATAAGAAAACAAAAAATATACTCAAATTAAATTTTAAATACAATACAACTTCAGGATATTAAATAATGTATTTTTTAAATATACTTTCAGTGCATTGTTACAATGATCATTTTCAACACAGTTAAAATATACCTCAAATATATTTTTATAAAGTGCAAATGAATACACTTTTAAAAAATAAACTGAACTTACACTTCAAGTATATTTTTCTGAAATATATTTTTTAGAAAATATACTAAAGTACAATTATTTTAAAGTGTGTTAAAAGTTGTATTGTGAAAATATGACGCTAATATACTTTTTATATATTTAAAGATAGTACATTTTTTGTTAGTATATTTGCAATGTACTGTAGAAAAAGGGAATATATTTAAAATACAATAAAGTATACTTTTTTCACTAGGGCTGAACAGTTAAACTGCCCAATATTCTTCAGAAAAATCCTTCAGGTCCTGCAAATTCTTCAGTTTTCCAGCATCTTTTGCATATTTGAACCCTTTCCAGTAGTGACTGTGTGATTTTGAGATCCATCTATTCAAACTGAGGGCAACTGAGGGACTCAAACACAACTATTAATAAAGGTTCAAACATTCACTGATGCTCCAGAAGGAAACACGATGCATTAAGAACCGGGGGGTGAAAACTTTTGAACAAGATGAAGATGTCCAAATTTGTCTTATTTTGTTTAAATATCTAATTTTTTAGTACTGCCCATCGGAAGCTACAGAACTCACATGTTTCCCGGAAAACAAATTAAGTAAAATTTATCTTGATGTTCAAATTCAAAAAGTTTTCACCCCCCGGGTCTTAATACATTGTGTTTCCTTCTGGAGCATCAGTGAATGTTTGAAACTTTTTTAATAGTTGTGTTTGAGTCCCTCATAAATTCAGCTATTTTTTGACTATATGTAAACATCTTTTATGCAAAATATCTTATTCAGGACAGTGCTAAATAAAAAATAACACACATTTTGCATGATTCCTCTTATTTCGTTAAAATAATTAACATTTTGCAGATTCTGCAAGTGGTATGTAAACTTTTGAGCTCGACTGTATTCGTAAGTGTGAACTTGCTGCTGAACAGTTTCTTCTGAGGCCGTCTGTAAGCATAAGCTGAGAGGAAGTTGCTGATTATGTCCTAATGGATACATCCAACTCAGCAATGACATTCCCAATGACATTCGTCACAATGAAGAATGCTTTAAAAAGCAAAAACTGGTGTGTGAACATTCCAGCTGTAAGGATACAGATATAGATGTCCTAGTAGATAGTGTAAAGTGACAAATTGTGCTGAGCATCATGCATTCCTATGGATTAGCTCATCTGGTCATTCTCCTCACAGAGTTGGCAAGATGCCCTGATTGGTCGTCAGACTCCCAGATGCTGCTTGCGTGGGCGGTTGACATCAAATATGCAATGAGTGATACACAACAAGCAAGTCATGAAAACTTAAAGAGATGTGTCTTGGTACAACTATGACAGTAAACATTAAATGTTCTTTGTGGTTGTGAGGGTGTTCTGAGTGGCTGCCAGAGTGACGTTATGGGATTGCTAAGGTGATCTGAATGGTATTAGATGGCCCACGTTTCCATGATATTTTGGTCCCTTGATATGGCACTCAGTCCTCCTTCAGTGTAAGTCCATTGGCAAAATATGCAAAGTGTCTTAGAAAAGTATTAGTTCACCTCAATAAGCTGCATGATAGGTCCATTCATCAGTTAGGCACTTAAGTTTAAAACTTAACTTAAACAATAATGCAAAGTTATGCATTAGCATTTTAGCATCAGTACCTATTCATATACTCCTCGTGCATCCAGGTCAGTGTTGATATTTTTAACTTAGACTGAAACTAAAATCAGTTTTTAGTAATTGAAATGGTGACACTTTATCTCGATGGTCCACTTTAGACATTCTACTATAACTTTGCAACTACATGTCAACTACCAGTCATTAGAGTATTAGTAGACTGTTAGTACACTCTAAAAAATGCTGGGTTGTTTCATCCCAAATTTGGGTCAAATATGGACAAACCCAAATGTTGGGTTAAAAAAAAATATATTTTACATTTTTTAATTAAAAAATTTAACCCAACTTTGGGTTGAAACAACCCAGCATTTTTTAGAGTGTAGACTGTTAGGTTAGGTGTTAAGGTTTGGGTTAGTATAATTAGTTGACATGTAGTTGCAAACTTACTTAAAGTAGTAGTAGTTAGTAGAATGTACAAAGTGGACCATCAAAATAAAGTGTTAGCATTTAAATAATGTTGAAAAAAAATGAAATATACTGTAAACATTAGATGAGAATATTAGAAATTATGCCTTGGCAACTAACTGAAATAAGTCTAAGTACTAAAATTACTAAAAATGAAACTGAAATAAAAAATAAAGCTAAATATAATTAAATAAAAATAACAAAAGCACATAAAAATACTAAAACTAAAATTAAAATGAATGCTGAAATTATAAAAACAAAAGCTAATTCAAATATTATTAAATATTATAATAATATAATAACACTGATCAAGGTTTGACTATTTGGTGAATTTGTCACCAAATTTAGCAACTTTCTCATGGTTGCTGGAAATTTTATTTTGTGACAAGGAGCTATTTTGGCTATATCTCAATATAACTTGGTGGTCAATCAGTACTGTTTATATTTTATATACTGAGTCTCCATTTTTCATATAATGTTACCAAATTTAAAAAGCACTGCTTTCTGGCTGCATCCCAGATATTTTCAGTTGCAATGTTACATCACACATTTGTCACCAAAAGACAAATAAGTTGAAATTGCTCCATCTGCCCAGACACAACTTGCCGAAAGATTTCATGATCTGAAACAAAGTCGACACAAAGCTATAAAAGCTGGAAGAAGCCAAAGTTCTCTGTGTTTTTATTTCCGCTGTGCAAGAAGAGTTTCAGGCATGTTGCATCAACTGCCAGAGAACTGACTGGGGGGAACAAAATAAACCTTATAGGATTTTTCCCAGAGACTCACCATCCTAAATATAATCAGTAACACAGGTCATTTCACACTTCATACATCAAAGATGAGCGAAATAAAGATGATGAAAGAGTGAAGTGGTTGTTGTTAGGTAGGTTTCTCTGAACCTTTGTACCTCAGTATGCGTCTCCTGAGGGAGTCAGAAGCACTGGGGCTTTAGAGATGACCCAAAAGGGCAAGAGGACGGTGTAATTCAGTCACAGCTTATTGAACACACCAAAGTCCTTAAAATACTAAGCAAAGAGCAGCCTAGAGAGGTGGGAAAGAGATTGAGCCAGCCAAACCGGCCTGCAAGATTGGGTATTGCATTGTGCCAATTCTGAATTTGTGTGCATATTTGCATCAGTACTTTATTTGCATAGTTCCTGTAGCGAATCAGGAGCTTAAGCAACTAAAGGCGTATTTCATTTTTAGTGACTTAATTCCCCCCAGAGTGTTTGCCACATTGTCAAGCCCATGTTCGGACCGTGCCATGTTTAGGTAGAGGATCGAATGGAAGGGGCTGGTTTCTTACGCTGGGTTTCAAAGAGGAGCACAGAAACCTGTAAAAACAAACAGNTCTGGACCTTGAAAGTTTTGATTATATTGGACGAGTCATATACCTCTCGGATTTCATCAAAAATATCTTAATTTGTGTTCTGAAGATGAACGAAGGTCTTACAGGTGTGGAACGACATAAGGGGGAGCAATTAATGACAGAATTTTAATGTTTGGGTGAACTAACCCTTTAAGCTTTAATACTTAAAATAAACACATGGAATTAAGTTACACAAAACAGTGCAAGCAACCAGTAAAGCACTGAATGAGAAATACTAGTAAAAGTGTTCTGTAAATATTGTATAGCTTCCCAGAGGAATGACTTTGTTGGCCGTATTCAATGCATGCTGTATTTAGATCATCACAGTGTTGGCAAAATATGCTGGAATCTCATTCCACGTCGTGGCTCGCTTTAGTTGCCAGCGTTGAATCGGAAAGAGTCAGGTATTGATCAGACAGAATCAGATTTCCCCTGACAACTGAAACAGCTGATTGATTTCTTTGCAGCGCTCTGTAACGCACCAGAGACGCCGACAGACTTGAGGTGGGCAATGCTCATACATACTGCTTCACAAGTGACTGCTGCTGAGGGATGACAGATTGACCAAAACAGTGGTGGCAATCGAAGGACAACGCTTCAAGGGTGGTCAATCATGGTGATTAGTCTCCTGTGGTGGAAAGTGAAGCTGGTCTTTTTGTTGAAGCCCTAAGAGTCCATCAGCTCGGCAAGACTAAAGACTGCGGCTGCGATACAAATGCAATCATACAGCTTGTGGTTGCGGAAGTCCTTGCCGACAATTAATGGCTGCCCTTTTGAAATGCAACACTGACATTTTTCTAGACAACAGCCTGCTATTCTGTGTTTGTGCGGCTCACTTTTCTCTGTCTTTCAGGGCAAAGACTCAATTTAATGGGTGACTAGATTAGAGCTCACAAACAATGGGTGGATTTTGCTCACCAGCAAAGCAGCGTTGAGGATGTAACTCTAGTTTAAAATATATATATTTATTTTCAAATGTAATTTATTCCTGTGATCAAAGCTGAATTTTCAGCGTCATTACACTCTAAAAAATGTTTGGTTAAAAACAACCCAAGTTGGGTTGAAAATGGACAAACCCAGCAATTGGGTTGTTTCAACTCAGTGGTTGGGTTAAATGTTTGCCCAACCTGCTGGGTAGTTTTATTTAACTACTGATTAAAAATGAATATATGGCTGGCTTAAAATGAATCCAAAAAAGGTTGGAAATTAAAAATCAGACACATAAATTACTAGAGGCAACAATAATAATCAAAAGGTGTACATTAATAAGCAATTTAATAAATGTTTATTGTTTATTATTCATTATCTTATTAATAAATGCTCATTTATTAAACATATTAATAAATGTTAATTTCCAGCATATTTTGGGTTCATTTTAAGCAAGCAATACAGTAATTTTTATGCAACAGTTGAGTTAAATAAAACTACCCAGCACGTTGGGCAAACATTTAACCCAACCACTGGGTTAAAACAACCCAATTGCTGGGTTTGTCCATTTTCAACCCAACTTGGGGTTGTTTTTAACCCAGCATTTTTTAGAGTGTAGTATAATAACACTGATCAAGGTTTGACTATTTGGTGAATTTGTCACCAAATTTAGCAACTTTCTCATGGTTGCTGGAAATTTTATTTTGTGACAAGGAGCTATTTTGGCTATATTTCAATATAACTTGGTGGTCAATCAGTACTGTTTATATTTTATATACTGAGTCTCCATTTTTCATATAATGTTACCAAATTTAAAAAGCACTGCTTTCTGGCTGCATCCCAGATATTTTCAGTTGCAATGTTACATCACACATTTGTCACCAAAAGACAAATAAGTTGAAATTGCTCCATCTGCCCAGACACAACTTGCCGAAAGATTTCATGATCTGAAACAAAGTCGACACAAAGCTATAAAAGCTGGAAGAAGCCAAAGTTCTCTGTGTTTTTATTTCCGCTGTGCAAGAAGAGTTTCAGGCATGTTGCATCAACTGCCAGAGAACTGACTGGGGGGAACAAAATAAACCTTATAGGATTTTTCCCAGAGACTCACCATCCTAAATATAATCAGTAACACAGGTCATTTCACACTTCATACATCAAAGATGAGCGAAATAAAGATGATGAAAGAGTGAAGTGGTTGTTGTTAGGTAGGTTTCTCTGAACCTTTGTACCTCAGTATGCGTCTCCTGAGGGAGTCAGAAGCACTGGGGCTTTAGAGATGACCCAAAAGGGCAAGAGGACGGTGTAATTCAGTCACAGCTTATTGAACACACCAAAGTCCTTAAAATACTAAGCAAAGAGCAGCCTAGAGAGGTGGGAAAGAGATTGAGCCAGCCAAACCGGCCTGCAAGATTGGGTATTGCATTGTGCCAATTCTGAATTTGTGTGCATATTTGCATCAGTACTTTATTTGCATAGTTCCTGTAGCGAATCAGGAGCTTAAGCAACTAAAGGCGTATTTCATTTTTAGTGACTTAATTCCCCCCAGAGTGTTTGCGTCTTTGTCAAGCCCATGTTCGGACCGTGCCATGTTTAGGTAGAGGATCGAATGGAAGGGGCTGGTTTCTTAGGCTGGGTTTCAAAGAGGAGCACAGAAACCTGTAAAAACAAACAGAGGTCATGGTGAGGTCAGTCTCGGGAACCCCGACCCTCTTCTAGGGTCAACTCCTCCTCACACAGTCCCCGTGCCGGCCTTTCATAGGCTATCAAATGGTCTCAGAGAGTCTCACAAGGTCAAATCCATAGTAACATTTCAATAATGTGATATAACCTAAAAATAGTTGTAAAAAATGACGTCTTAAACGCACACTACCAGTCAAAAAAGTCTGGACACACTTGACAGATTTTTTGTTTTTTCACATGATTTAAAAAAAAATTTTTGAACATTTTAAAGGCTTCAAACAATGAAATTTATTTTTCAGACAAATGTAAATTGTTTCAGTATGAATTTCTTAAAATGTAATATATATATATGTTTAATTTTAATTTCTGAATAATTCAATTTTATACACAATTAAATTTACAGACAAAAGAACATGCTGAAGAAAAAATCCCTGAAAAGACGTCACATGATACCAAGCACTAATCCAGTAAATACACAGGTCATGCACCCATAAATGTAAGCTCTGGGAATGTCTTATTTTTAGAGATGTATTGTCAAATCTGACAGTTTATTAGGTATAAATTATAATCTGCATTTTGCAGGTCAGTCTGTCTAACGTCTAAATGAACCTTATTATTATGGTTCAAGGACTTGGGTTACATGACAAATGACTCAATGATCAGATCACTTTACCACTCACAGATGAGCAGGATGACCCCTAAGTGAGCCGAGGGAGAGACCAGAGATGACTGAGCCACATTTGAGACAAAAGCCTGATGTATTGTTATTGTTGACGTGTCAAACATTTGATCAAAAGAAAAGACTCATATCTAATGTCTGGTAGATGATACTGTATTAAGATCCCACTAAAATTCACTAATCTTATAATGTCAGATCAATGGGCGAAATGTTGATGGTGATTTTTAATATTGTGACACTCAATTAAACTAAAAATGCTTACTCCAATAAATATACTAACAACATTTAATCAAATGAACACACTGAGCGTTTGTTGGGTTTACAACAAAGCTGAAGAAGTCGTGCGAGCGTTCAGAAACAGCAGAACTGCTTGTCTGCCATTACAAAGTGTTGATCTTTCGTGTGATTCATGCCCTGTAACCAATGGAGGAAAAGTTAGCCCTCCGACGGGCAAGGGCACATTTTTCTCAGCAGATTAGCTCTCTTTGATTTATTGGGATTTACCTCAGAAAGAGAAAACAGCTGGCAGAGGGACAAATACCAGTGCTGGCAAGGAATAAATCCAGTTGAAGAAACCCTGGCTCGTTTGTTAAAGAGTAAAGCTTTCTGCAACACCCTGGCTATTTACTCACTTCCACTGACTCCAATGGCATTGCACATCACTCAATTATACATCATAGAAGATTAAATAAAAAATTATTCTCTATGTTTTTTAATCTGGATTTCTTTGTTCAAAATAAATATTAGTTCCCCTGTTACAATAGTCTGCACGTCTCATGTCGTTCCAAACCTAGACTTTGGTTAATCTTCAAAACGCAAATTAAGATATTTTTAATGAAAACTGAGTGCTTTCTGTCCATCCATTGAAAGTTGACTATAAAAAAGAAACAAATTTACACAGTAAAATACTGTTTCCATTGAAACAGTAATAGACCATAAAAACAATGCATTCTGGGTAGTATTTGTCATTTTAAGAAAAGAGGCCTATAGGTTACTTTCTCAAAAAATGACAAATAATTTTACCTAGAATGCATTGTAATATACAAAAGTAATATACTGTAAAAACAATGCATTC
Source organism: Anabarilius grahami (assembly GCA_003731715.1). Lineage (NCBI taxonomy): Eukaryota > Metazoa > Chordata > Actinopteri > Cypriniformes > Xenocyprididae > Anabarilius > Anabarilius grahami. The sequence goes on from RJVU01022182.1 coordinate 4,339,110, forward strand.
TGGGTAATATTTGTTGTTTTCGAGAAAGTAGCCTATAGGTTACTTTCTCAAAAAACGACTAATAATAATGTTTTTACGGTATATTTTTACGGTATATTTTTTGATTTTGTTTTTTACAGTTATTTTTTAGAGTGTAACCACAACTAACACCGTGTCTACACCGGACGCGAGCGATGCAACAATTTCCCAACAGTAAACGGATTCCCCGTTCTATTTCTGACGTAGTCCAATTGTTTTCCAATGGTCGTCTTGTCGCATTCAGTGTAGACAGCTTTTAGCTGTTGCGGCTCGATAAAAGTTGCGTCTGGTGTAGACACGGTGTAAGAAGATCCAAAAAGGTTGTAAAGGCGTCATAAAATGAACAGATACCTCTCTGGTTTCATTAAAAATCTATCCATCCATCATTTTATCTGTCTATCGGTCTATATACAGTATCTCTGTCTATCCTTCCGTCTATCATTCCGTCTATCATTCCGTCTATCTATCTATCTATCTATCTATCTATCTATCTATCTATCTATCTATCTATCTATCTATCTATCTATCTATCTATTCCCTGCTGAATTTCTGAATGTGGGTATGTTCCGTGGAGCATCGTACAGTAGTCTCTCTATGGACCGGCTGTATAAAAGCCAGCTGGGGCTCTGCTAGGTGAGCCGGTGCAGTGTGTGCGATGAAGCTGATGTCTGACAGATGTGTTCGCTCGCCTCATATTCTGCCTCTCTCTCTCTCTTTCTGTCTTAGCTCTGTCTGCCCTCCATTTCCTTCCCTAACTATCATTCCACACCTTGCACGAACCGGAAACCTTGTATGCCGGTAGAGGGTGGGCTGCACTTGACGCATATGTCAAAATGAGTGGGTCGTGACCCCATGGCAGGCAGCATTTCCTGTTGCTGTAAAAGAGGCCTAGCGGGAGCAGTAGAGATCAGAGTGAGCCCAGCAGCACATCCGGAACTGGATGGGCTGCAGCCGTCCAAACCAATACATCAGCCCTACAGTAGCGACTCACAGAACATGGGGTGGAAAAATGAGGACGGGAAGTTTTTCTGGTACAGTGGAATACTTGGAATCAGTGTATGTCATAAGTTAGTATGACTACATTTAAATAGTGTGCATATTTCAGATGTATGGTGACATCATCCAATAAAATGTCATATTTATTCAAACAACATCTAATTTTAGTCAATAAAAATTACATTTTGATTTACAAGTAAGAGCAAATTCTTTGCTAAATAAACATTTTATATATTATTTTAAGTGTGTTAAGAAAAACATGTGAAAGCATTTTGTAAAAACCTGAGTTCCTGAAATGACATTATAATGAGTTCATCATTGTAATACAGTGTTGTGAATCTTTATGCTTTAATGGATAAAAATCATGTCAGCTGCAATAACCACAACCATCTCGTCTCCAAGAATCAAAAAACATTTGTTAATGAATATTTTTGTCATTAATTTTGCTGACAAGAGTGGGATGGGCTTTTTAACTTGTGAGACTCCATTTAGCAACCACACGGCAAAAAAATGATGTTCTTCCTCTGTATTTTAGTCTTGTTTTCCAGTACAAATATCTAAACATTCTTAAATCAAAATACATTTACTTTAGAATCTACATAACTTAAAGACCGCCTATTGTAAATAAATTTTTAAAATTTGTTTATATATGTCTGTGTGGTGTTTTTAAGACAAACCATGTGCAAATTCATAAGTCAACACCATTGTTGAGTATTTTCTCCTTAAAACTGTTTTTTTTTTTTTTACAGTCACAAATATGTTGTAACCAATCCCGTCAATGT
>RJVU01022321.1:0-20561 GCA_003731715.1 Anabarilius grahami
ATGCTTATTATAAAAAAGTTATTATTTATCAGTGGAGAAGTTAGCAATTTAATTTCGTTTTTTTAGGTTGCTAAACAACGACTGATTCAATCAATAGTCGAAATAAGAAAGTTCCCGGTGTTTTCTGTGCATGCGCAAATGTGATTGTTATTGTGGGTGTAATAGCCTTTTATTACTCTATTAATACCTACGCTCCGGATTTTACGTGAGACGGCCTATACATTTAGTTGAGGAACTGCGCTCCTAATGTGAGTGTGTGTGTGTGTCTCCCCTGTTCTTTCTGAACACGTTGTAAATATCCGTATGACACGCAGCACGCTGGCAGGCGCCACTTTATTTGGCGCCACTATCTGAAATAACATGTTCATACAGTATTTATTTTTTTTTTGCATTCTGGGAAGGAGCGTAGAAGAAGGCATTTGAACCTGCAGCGAACACGGAGATCCATGTCGGAAGATATCGACCAAAATCACAATAATCCGGTGAGATTAAAGAGTTTCTTGAAAGTCATGCATAGTTTTAACATCTATCAGTGATGTTGATGTATACTTAACGCCACGGACTTAATGTTACACCACATGAAATGAAGTAATTTAGCTAACTAATGAACCAAGGTGATTCAAGCTAGCAACATTTCGATAGTTTGTCCATTAATTTTAGAAACAATGCGCTTATTTTAATGTCCATTTATGTATACTATCCAAATCTATAAACAATAGGCTAACGTTAGGCCTATAATGTTTAAGTAGCATTCCCGTGGTCAAGTTTGTGTGGCATTCTTGCCATGTGCACGCCTGTTAAAGCAGATTCATCTTGAAAATCAAACGGCTAACATAAATCTATTTACTGATAGCTGTTTATGATGCTAGATAGTTGGTCTAAGACTGTATTTGATGAATTCATGTCAGCTGTTCGTCTTTGATGGATTATAGCTGTTTGGGCTACCAGACATGCTGGTGTGACTATTTTATGTGCAGGTTTTAGCCTATCAATGAGGTCAATCCAGCAAAAACAATACTAATCGGGCTAGTGCAGTACCTAGCTATGTGAACAGCTATTTTCTTTTAATTGCATTGGCTTAGTGCACCCTATTTTGTGTTTTTTTGCTGTTTTGATTATCATTGAGTTGTAGATCAATGTTTACATTTGTTTTGTTTTTTTAATTACAGATGGAGATGCAGGGTACCATCCCTGATCACACTGCTGTTCAAGATGATATCCAAGGATTTTTATCTCAGAACCAGGTGGAAATTTGAATGGTTTCTTACTTGCTTTAATCTAGTAATTTACTGCTAATCAATAAGTCTAATTGGCTTGCATAATGTTTTCTTGCCAAATTTGTGGACAACAGTCAGCCACCTCTGTGGCCTATGTGAGGCACATAAAAATTCATTGCAACATACCCAATTTAGTACTGCAGTGCTGTATGCCTAATTGCCAAAGAACATTTAAAAAATGTGCTGGTTTGAAGGGACATATTTACAGACATCATAAGGATAGTATTGTTCAACCCAGATCGATTAGGCTAGTGGATCTTACGTGTCATGTTTCCTCCTGCCGTGCCAAATGTGACTCCTTGACTGAGTTTTATTCTCATCTTAAGGTGCACATCAAAGAAGGACGAACTATTGTTTGTCCCTTCAAGCAATGTGATAAAACATTTACTGTGGTTTCTACATTTACATCTCATTTGTCAAGAAAACATAAAAGAAGTGAAGAGGGCAATTTAATGGATTCTGTTATCAGTTTGGGTGGTGTAAGTGGATCTAGTGGTCCTCATGGAGACAGTGATTCGCAGTGTGATGTGGAGATTGATGCTGCTGACAATGCAGACCATTTGGAGTTTAGCCCAGAAAATATTGAAGATTCACTTTTTTTGAGGAATCTTGCTCTGTTTTATCTTAAGCTACATGCAAAGTTACTGCTTCCAGCCTCCACCATTCAGACAATCATTGAAGATATGCAGTCAATACATGATCTCAGCCAGTCTCAGTTATTTTCTAAATTGAATGAGAAGTTACGTCAGATGGGGATTTCAGATGATTCAATTAGGGCTCTAATTGATGATCTGAGAGCAGAAGATCTTTTCCGAACTCACAATACACACACATTAAAAACAGATCTACGGAGAAAGACTGTTTTCAAGAGTCAATTTAATTATGTCGAACCTGTTCCATTATGCCTGGGACAAAATGAAGCCGGCAAGGACAGCTTTGCCCATTATGTCCCAATAGACCAAACACTCAATGCTCTTTTTCAGAGTCAGTCTGTATTTGAGCAGTACAAACAAGTTCATGCCCATACAGAAACTGACAATGTTTTTCGGGATGTGTGGGATGGGGAGAATGTAACAGACAACACACTTAAAAAAGATGGGTCGTTAGGCTTGATCTTATATCAAGATGCTTTCGAGGTGGTAAACCCACTTGGGTCAGGGAAAAAAAAGCACAAAGTACTTGCTGTGTATCTTTCTCTGGCAGACCTTTTACCATACAATAGGTCAAACACTGATCAAATGCAATTAGTTCTTCTTTGCAAAGAGAAAGACTTCAAACATTTTGGCCAGGATTTAGTCCTGGGTCGCTTGGTTAAAGATCTGAAAGAACTTGAGAAAAGTGGTATAGTGTTACCAGATGGACAAGTCTGTAAAGGAATACTGCATGCTATTTGTGGAGACAACTTAGGGTCACATAACATTGGCGGATTCATTGAGAATTTCAGCACAAGTATCCATTTCTGCAGATATTGTGAAATGGACAGAGAGAAATTCCATGCAGATCCACTCAGTAGGGCCGCTACTCGCACAGTACAGTCATACAGAGAACATGTGCAGAGAATTGAAGGGGGGTTAGCACATAGTGGAGGTATCAAATTTGACTCCTTGTTCAATGAGTTATCCTATTTTCATGTATGCCAACCTGGATTGCCACCATGTATTGGACATGATTTGTTTGAAGGCATTGTGTCCGCTGACCTCTCATTGTACATTCAGCATCTGGTCAAGGTAGACAAACAGTTTACATACCTTGAATTAAATCGAAGAATTAATCGGTTTAAATATCTCAGCAATGATGCTAATGACAAACCATGTGAGGTTATCCCAGGAAGTGACAAACTCAGTGGCCATGCTGTACAAAACTGGTGCCTGCTCAGGTTATTACCACTACTGATTGGAGAGAAAATTCAGTCCCCAAGTGAAAACAAAGTTTGGCAACTTGTCTTACAACTGCAAGAAATGGTCTCTCTCATTTGTGCTCCAGCCATTTCAGCTGGACAGATAGCGTATCTGAGGGTCCTCATTGATGAGTATTTGTGTTTCAGGACCCAGGCTTTCCCAAATCACAAACTGAAGCCTAAGCACCATTATGTTTCTCACTACCCTGAGCTCATAATGTGTTTTGGTCCACTAATTAGGTTATGGACACTGAGATTTGAAAGCAAGCACACTTACTTTAAGCAGTGCTCCAGAAAGCTCCACAACTTTAAAAACCTCTGCTTAACTCTTTCAGAGAGGCATCAGCTTTTCCAGGCTTATCTGCAGGCTGGTAGTCTCTTTGCACCTGTTGTTGTAGCAGAAAAGGCAACTGAGTTTTTTCTTGAGGACTTCAATGACAACATCAGGGAATCTGTTTCAAACTATGATTTTGGCCCTCACAATACACTGATTGCCAATGAGGCAACTGTCAAAGGCACAAAATACAAGAAAAACATGCTTGTGTCAATAGATGAGAACTCTGAGGGTCTTGTCATTGGAAAGATTGTCATTATACTGATACAGAATCATTCAACAGTATATTTTCTCACTGAAAAATGTAGGGCTGTGTTTCTTCATGATGTCGGTATTTATGGCTTTACTCCAGTGCAGGGATGTTACTGCTGTGTTAAGCAAGATGACCTTATTGATTATTATCCTTTACCAGCATACACATTCTCTGACATGGCAGTAATTGTACCACATCATTCCTTTCTTTCAGTGTACAGCCACGATGCTGGAGCAAACAGTCCCACAGGCCTTGCCAGGAGAATCTGAAGCTGTTCAATAGATGTTATTGATGGAATTTCTATCTCTCTTATTGGTAGACAGGCTATTTTACTGTCATTTTGGGTTGCTGTTTTGAATATTTTGCCTCTCTCCCATTGCCAATGCATTATTAATAATCAACACCCCAAAATGATGTACTGTAGCATGTTTACCAACCTTTCCTTAAATGACGGACAACTTCTATTTTCTCTCAATAGCTCGTTCATTGGCTGAATCCTATTGGGCTGTAAGACATTTTTCTATGATGTTACAAGAGTACACATTGTCTGATATGACAGTAATTGTTATTTTCTTTCTTCTCAGTATACATCAATGCCTACTTTTCTGGATAAAATGATGGAGATTGTGCCAAGGGCACTGCCGAATATTCCAGAATCTATCCACAACACTATAATTGATAGAATTGTAAATGCTGGCGGCTTTACATCAACACAAGAACTCAGATATGTAAAAGAGGACGACTTTGCAGACTTACTGCCTCTTGTTAGACGACGACAACTTTTGGAAGTATTCCAAATAGGTAAGCTTGCTTTTTAAGTTACGGTACTATTCCATTACATCATGGCTTGCAGAAGTTCATAACCAATGTATATTTCACAAATTAAAAACATTACTCAAATTTGGATCTGGATTGATTTTCTGGGGGAGGAGAGGATTCTGCAGTTGTTATATTTTGTTGATGCCTTCAATTACGTTCACATGACCCATCTCATATTTTTTGTCATTTTTAGAGAGTAAAGTGATCACAGTAAATCTTGAAATCGTCCCGTCCTCCACCACTGAAGTCAGCAGCAACTGTCTATCAATCATCAGTCTATCTGGAATTGAGGACAGCACGTCTGCCTCCCAGCCTGTAAGGAAATCATGGCCAGAGTNTTATTCTATATTTATTCTCATCACTATGAGTGCTGGATACTGTGTTTTCAATTCATACTTGCAGCCGGAGGGCGCTCTGTACACCTTTAGTCCACAAATTATTCTAAAGAAGAAGAGGACATTTCAGGAATGGTGTTTTCAATTCATACTTGCAGCCGGAGGGCGCTCTGTGCACCTTTAGTCCACAAATCCATATAAAGAAGAAGAAGAACCAGGAACTAACTGCATGTCTTCTAGAGCTCGCTAACCATGGCTTTAACATCCAGATAAACACTTTTCAAGATAATACATACACGATTGAAACTATTTCTGCATGTATTGACTGAATTTGCGTCTGAATAGCGCTCGCTCCGTGGGCGTGGCCGCATTAGCGGATAATGAGCTGAATCACAGACTTCTGACATGGCTCTCTTTTCAGACAGATTACATAAACACAGAATGTTTGTTTTCGATTTGATTTGCACGATTTAAAACCTGACATTTCGACGTTTCTTTAGACGTAAGTCTAATTTTTTTGTCATTAGAATTCACTAAGTTACATTTTCTGAGAACTATCAGATTGGACTTCGTTCAGAGGGAGACAAGAGATCACGCATCATGTTAGTTCCCTTTCGAAAGGGAACTTCTACTCTGCGCTGAATGCGCTTTGGGGAACGTCCACGTGACCCGGTGTCTCGAAACCTCATACCAAAAAACTCCAATCCTATTGGCCGGCGACAGTCATATGGCGCGACCCGGAAGTATAAAGGCGCCAACGGAAGCAGTCAGAATGCATCGTCTTTTCGGGACTGTATGTGTCAACCTCATTCTGTTTCTTTGTTTAAAGAAATTTGTTTCCAATCTGAAATGGCTGAGAAAGGTAAGAACTTTAGGAAGTGTACTGATCCGTGTCCAAGGTTTCTGACACCGGATGATTCACACGTCCTATGTGTTCATTGTCTGGGAGAAGAACACGCACGGACAGTGCTTGAGGGCGCTGTCTGTGTCAACTGTGAGCGTTTTCCTTTGAGAACGCTCTGTTCTCGCCTGGCCCTCTTCTCGGGAGAAGGGGCGTCAACATCTGTACCTGGTGGATCTGGTCCTGCTCGTGCTGAGGCTGAGCGGAGACTACATTCATGGGGTTCACAGATGGAGCTCGCCGCCGAATTTGAGAGGGGTGTAACCGTTTCTCAGACTCAGGCGGCGGCTGGCGAGGACGCGATCCTGGATGATGATGATGGTGTATCCCAAACATCGTCAGATCCAGGAACGAGTGTTCTTTTGGCTGCCAGCCCCCAAGAGCAGGTGATGGCAGTGGAGGAAGAAGCGAGTGAAGTAGCTTCTTTCTCCAGACCTCCCTGTTCAGCGTATGCGGAGTTACTGGAGGTTATGGAGCGTGCTGCTGGCAGACTGCAGCTGCCTTGGCAGCGTGAGAGGGAAGAGACTGCTCGCGGCAGGCTGGACGAGCGGTTTCTTTCCGGTCATAACCCTGTAACTCCGGTGAGCCTTCCATTCCTTCCGGATCTTCATGTAGAGGTCGAGAAGGCATGGAAGAACCCGTTCTCGGCGAGGATCCATACATACCAGCGAAGTAATTTTGCTGATGTGGAGGGATTACGCCAGCATGGGTATGTGGCGATGCCGCCTATTGACGAGACGTTCGCAAACTATCTCGTCACTAGCAATGCACCATCACTAAAAGCTCCGGTCCTGCCATCCAAACCCCTTAAGATGACATCACGTTTGAATGGCAAGGCGTACGCTGCAGCAGGTCAGGCTGGCACAGCTTTGCACTCCATGGCGGTGTTGCAAGATTACCAGGCTGATCTGCTGAAGGATCTGGATCAGGGGCAGGGTTTGTCCCCTGATGCGGTAGATGAGTTGCGCCGCACCACAGATCTTGCTCTCCGGGCCACCAAGCAGATGGCCTCCTCGATCGGTAGATCTATGGTGGCCATGGTGGCCACGGAGAGACATCTGTGGTTGAACATGGCGGACATCGGTGAGAAAGAGAAGGGCTTTCTCCTCGATGCCCCAGTCTCGCCCTCTGAACTTTTTGGCGGTTCCGTTGAGACGGTTGTTGGGAAGTTCAGAGAGGCGAGGGCGCGCTCAGCAGCATATAAGAATTGCATACCGCTCAGATCCGATTCTGGGCCCAGACACCCGGGAGGCCCTGGACCGTCTCGAGCCGAGGCTCAGAAACAGGTCCAGCGATCCAGTGTCGCCGCTCGAGCGCCTCCTCCACCTCGGAGTAAGTCACAAAAGCGGCGGGATACGAGGAATAGAAGACCAGATCTGAGGGAGGTGATTGACAACCGGCGTCAGAACAAGCCCCGCCGGTAGTCAATCGCCTCTCTGGCGGGGGGGGGAAATTAAACATCAGCCCTCACCTCTATTCCTTGGCCTCCCCGGGGGACCTTATTTGAAATAGTAACATGTTCAGATGACACCCTTGAACAGTCAGTTTGGACGGATGGGCCCATGATGAGTTTCTCTCTGACGGCCCGCCGTCTGGCTTGATAGTTAAGGGGTTCGTTTGGCAATGGAACCTGGATTATCCTCCCACTTCGGTCAGGAGGGAGTGTCGTGGGTCCAACTGCCACGGGAAAGGTAAGCAAGGCTCAGCCTTTTGTTACAGTTGACCTTGTCTTTCTGTTCCTAGAGATATTTTCCTGAACATGTAAAATTGTAGGGGTTTGATGGGCAAACTGTAGTCGTTGTGGAGTATAGATTGAGCAATGGGCCACAAAATGGCCATTGTTCAGTTCTGTCTGAGCTTCTCAGCTATTGCTTTAAGAGTTTAGTTCGAGTTGCTCTCTCTGCTTCAGTTGCTATGATGTCGGCGGCTTTATTGGCCGCCTGACATCTTGTGCATGGCTTGGGTTGATAGCAAAATTACAGGTAAATATTTGCTGTTTTTGTGTACCCGTAGCTTAGTGGCTAGGCTAGAGCTAGGAAGTGTTATTTGAATAACGTTATTTCCTGGTTTTGGCCTCCTCCTGAGGGAGTTGTTGGCCGCATGCCCATTATCCCCTATGTATGTAGGCGCTTGGGATGAGTGACAGATAGGTTGTAACTGTTTTTGACTTCCTGTTCTGTTATCTCAGGTGGGTTAGGCCCTTATCATGTTGAGGCAGATAAGTTGTGTAGTTTGCTACTAGGCCCCACTTCAAGCTGGAACTTTGTCTATAATGGGAAGATCCTTTCCTCTAGGCCACTTGTTGTAAGATCAATCAAGTTGAGTAGACATTACTATAATTATTTAATGTCTGTCCTCTAGGCCTAGTGCAGATGTGAGTATCTGTCTGGAGTATGATTCCCTTTGTGAATGACATATATTAAAGCCCTTGGTGATTGCTTTAAGTTCCATATCCTTGCCCTACATGTTTTTGTATGTGAGCATAGTTTGCTGCCACAGGCTGGCACCTGTCTTATTATAGTTGGCGTGTTTCTAACCACTATGTAGGCGATGGTGACCTAATGCTCCCCATCAATGATTTTTGGTGTTCTGAGCGCTTCACCTGTTGGATTGCGTACTCAGGATAGCAGCACCACTTCCCGAGGGAAGTTGGTGTATGTTAGTTCCTGTCTTTTCTTCCTTCGGCTAATCTTTTGTCTAGAACGTAGGCCTGTATGTCACATAGCCTTTTCTAGTTAGCATTTGCTAGGTTAGCATGCTTGGTTTATTCTGTTTATGCTCACATTATGTACACTGCCACAGGCTGTGCCACATGTCTTGGAGCGTAGGCCCTATAGGCCTCCTTCAGATCATGTGATTACGCTGGCTCTACTAATCAGCCAGCCTTGGACATTGCCTGCTGGAATGTGTGTTAGCGGTTCTCCTAGTAGTCTTTGGATCACGTACTGTTGCCGCGTGTGGCATGAATGAGTAGGTCCTCTTAGGCCTCCTTTCTGGACCCATGCTGGCGCAGTGGCTTTTAGTGTTCCAATTAGGCTGTTGCCTATGGTCTCTGATGTGGGAAGGCTCCGAGGAGCTTCCTTATCAGTTCACCTGTTGGCACAGTCTAGTATACCTTTCAGTTGCTCTGCCACCTGTTGATATAATCGTTGGCCCTGGTTAGGCCTTCCTTTTTGATTAACTGGTCTGGTTCAGCCTGCGAGAGTATATTTAGTTGTATTTAACCACCTAGGAGCAAACTGTGCAAACAGTGACCTGTTCTGCGTCAGTAAAAGTTGTGAAACAAATCCCTTCTGAGGAAGTCTTGTTACATTGCTCTCGGTGGTTTAGATGATTGCCAGTCTGGCTGCGGCCTCCTGTTTCTGATTTGGTTGGCTCCGAGGGGCCTTCCATTTCAGCTGACTGATTGGCACAGTCTGGAGAACTGTTTACAGAAAGCAGAGCCATCTGTTGCTAAGATCGTTGGCCTTCTTTAGGCCTTCCTTTTTAGCCTTCTGATTGGCTAGCTGCGACCACCTTTAGAGCTTGGGCAAACAGCCCACGTCGGGTCTGGTTTGGGTGTTGTATTTTCTTCAGGGAAAACTAACACACTGCTCTTTGGTGGTCTAAATTTTTTGGCAGCCACCTGTTGATGCCACATGTACACTAAGTTAGGCCGCCTTCTCGGCCTCTGGTGTAACATTTGGAGTTCAGCTAGAGTGTTCCTCTCGCTGAGGAGTTAGCTTGGATGCTATTACTCTGAGTGGCTAGCCCCCCAGTAGACGGTAGTAAAACCTTACTGAGGTTTGGTTTCTTACTATTGTCTCAAGTGATAGTTGAGCTCCAGCCACCTAGAAATGAGGTGGATCTTTCAGGCTCCTAATAAAGGCCAATGGACTTATCCCATATGTTAAAGGTTCTTAGGCTCCTTTGGCCGCCTTTTTCTCAACATATGGTGTATGTTGATGTGCTCGATTGATCCGAGGATCTCTTCACACGCCGTTGGCCACGGGTCCGGACGGTACTTAACCTCCTTCGTGTCGGTTAGTATCCCTTCTGGTACCTAGGAACACTGCCATGAGCTGATGCCATGCATTTGTCAAGGTAACAGGCCTCTCTAGGCCTTCTTTGACGAAGTATTGGCGTATGTGGTACTCCTCTAGTTGGTAGAGTGAAAGGTGCTTTTACCGAGTACACTGCTCGTTGGCTCGTGTTGGGTAGTATGTGCAAACGGGCAAAGTGTTCTGTTTGCTTCAGAACAGAGCAAATGTTCGGGGTGGCTTCTCTGGGCCACCTTCTGGATATTCTGCTGGTTTATTCATCATGCTGTAGGCCCCTCTTTGGCCTCCATGAGTGTTTGCCCATTGCATGGTCTACTTGTTAGGCGAGCTTTGTACTTCCCTTTGGGTTGTGTACATAATAGCGCATAGCTCCCTAAGCTGATTATGGTGGTTGGCTCTGTCCAGGCCTCCCACTGGGTTTCAGCCTGTGGGCTGGTTTGTGCTTCCCTGAAGGATCAGGCTTTAGCGCACAGCCTCCTTAGTGCGTTAATCAGGCACTAAGTAGATCCTAGATGAGCGGAAATACACTCCCCTCGATATGAGGGTTCATGGCACTCAAGCCGAGTTCTGCTCTCCGGGATGCCCGTCCCTACGCACGAGTGGGGGTGCTCCTGCCGCTCTGCAGTCACTCCTACCCGCTCCCTCTAGTAGAGACTGCGTCTGGGGATTCTGTGTTTAGACAGGGTTGGCTTCACACCTAGCATGTCTTACGATAGGACCAGGTCAGCCTCCCTGGTGGCATTGAGGGTGACGTTGTCCCCTCTAGTGGCTGGGCGGGGTCCCTTCGGGGCTCCCTGCCCTCATTCCCTAGAAGAGACCACTCTGTCTGCGGAAGTGTGGATCTCAGAAGCTCTTAGCGGCCTTTTTAGGTCTTCCCGCCTCTGGAAGACCTTTCTTAGGTACAGCTTGGGCTAGATGGCCTTAGGGAATGCTGTCACTGACAGTCAGGTGTAACCCGAAGGGGGAGGTGCTACAGTTCCTCAAACTGTTTGAGCCTTTGTCTCAGCCATTCTAGTGTGGCATGCACTCCCCTAAGCATGGCGGCGTGGGTATATCGTTCCCCAAAGCGCATTTCAGCGCAGAGTAGAAGTTCCCTTTCGAAAGGGAACGTCTCAGGTTACGTATGTAACCATAGTTCCCTGAGAACAGGGAACGAGACTCTGCGCTTCCCTGCCATGCTTGGGGCTGCCTGCGGGACAGTCCCTCAAAGACGATAAATTCTGACTGCTTCCGTTGGCGCGCCTTTATACTTCCGGGTCGCGCCATATGACTGTTGCCGGCCAATAGGATTGGAGTTTTTTGGTATGAGGTTTCGAGACACCGGGTCACGTGGACGTTCCCCAAAGCGCATTCAGCGCAGAGTCTCGTTCCCTGTTCTCAGGGAACTATGGTTACATACGTAACCTGAGACGTTTTCTTTATTTTACAAAAAGCACAACATTTTGTTTTTACTCTGAGTGTACACAAATGAAAGAAGATATTCCACAGATTAAAATGGTGTATAACTCTTAATTGTATGTTCAACATTGATGGAGTATTTTGAGTCTCTTTCACACTGGTAAGAAAAAAAACGCGGTGGTATCGCCGGCGATACCCTCAGACTTCAGAGTGTTAAGCAAGAAGACAATTGCTTAACAGAAGAAGACACATTCTCTGACATGGCAGTAATTGTACCACATCATTCCTTTCTTTTAGTGTACAGCCACGATGCTGGAGCAAACAGTCCCACAGGCCTTGCCAGGAGAATCTGAAGCTGTTCAATAGATGTTATTGATGGAATTTCTATCTCTCTTATTGGTAGACAGGCTATTTTACTGTCATTTTGGGTTGCTGTTTTGAATATTTTGCCTCCCTCCCATTGCCAATGCATTATTAATAATCAACACCCCAAAATGATGTACTGTAGCATGTTTACCAACCTTTCCTTAAATGACGGACAACTTCTATTTTCTCTCAATAGCTCGTTCATTGGCTGAATCCTATTGGGCTGTAAGACATTTTTCTATGATGTTACAAGAGTACACATTGTCTGATATGACAGTAATTGTTATTTTCTTTCTTCTCAGTATACATCAATGCCTACTTTTCTGGATAAAATGATGGAGATTGTGCCAAGGGCACTGCCGAATATTCCAGAATCTATCCACAACACTATAATTGATAGAATTGTAAATGCTGGCGGCTTTACATCAACACAAGAACTCAGATATGTAAAAGAGGACGACTTTGCAGACTTACTGCCTCTTGTTAGACGACGACAACTTTTGGAAGTATTCCAAATAGGTAAGCTTGCTTTTTAAGTTACGGTACTATTCCATTACATCATGGCTTGCAGAAGTTCATAACCAATGTATATTTCACAAATTAAAAACATTACTCAAATTTGGATCTGGATTGATTTTCTGGGGGAGGAGAGGATTCTGCAGTTGTTATATTTTGTTGATGCCTTCAATTACGTTCACATGACCCATCTCATATTTTTTGTCATTTTTAGAGAGTAAAGTGATCACAGTAAATCTTGAAATCGTCCCGTCCTCCACCACTGAAGTCAGCAGCAACTGTCTATCAATCATCAGTCTATCTGGAATTGAGGACAGCACGTCTGCCTCCCAGCCTGTAAGGAAATCATGGCCAGAGTCTTTTAAGGTGCCATGGGACGTTATGCCTGCGGAGATTCGCACTGCCACTTCATCTTGTAAGAGACCTTCACCAGGTGCACGACGGCAGATGGTCAGGATAATATCCGATGAGATGAGGAAGTATGAGCTGAATCCAACACGAGCGCAGTGCCTTGTAGTTTGCCGGAACATTGTTCACCAGTATCCAGAAAGTTTTGCCGATCAGCGAGACAATGGACAGCTTCTAGATAGTGGATACACATCTTTGCTGATTCAAGTGAAAAATCGCATCGAAAATCTGAACCGTGCAAGCAGTTTTCATCAGCACCGTTCAGCTAGCCATGGACAAAAGAGAGGGCCAACTGACATATATGGATGTACAAGATTCCAGCCCAGCCTCCCTGCAGAAGAGACTGAGGAAACAATGGAGACCAAGCATCAACAACTGGAAGGGATCTACAGTCGGGATGGCACAGCTGGTGCTGAGAGACCAGAGGTAAAGAAGCTAATGGATTCTACTTTCTACCTGCAGCGGTCCCACATCAATGTTGTACCTACACCAACCATTGCATCTTTAAAAACCAAGTGGCCGTACTTGTTCAGTCAGAAAGGACTGTACTCCCACTTTGAGCTTCTTACTGATATTCCTGTGCTGCGTAGCCTTGAACTTGCCATGGAAGAGTGTGGCAAAGCAATTGTGGAAATGTTCAAAACTAAACCGACAAATGCAAGGATGAAGGAAGTTCTTCGTCAGCATGATGATGATGTCGAGCTGTCCTATCAGGTCATCCATCTTCTTCTGTCTCACTTTTCCGAAGATGTCTCAGGACTCATTGTTCTAGCAGATGTAAGTTCCCCTACACACAAACACACACCTCTCTGCCTCTCTTTCTCACACACACTCCTCTCTGACCATCTATCTCTCCCTCACTTTGCCTCTATCTCTATCTATTCCTCTATCTTTACCTATCTCTTTCACTATCTCTCTCTTTCTCTTTACCTACCCTGTATCTATCTCTGTTTTATCACTCTCTCCCTCAGTCTATCCCTATATCTTCCTCTATTTCTACCTCTTTCCCTCTCTCTCTCTCTCTCTCTCCCTCCCTCTATATCTGTATCTATCTAACTCTCTCCCTCTATCTCGCTTATCTATCTCACTTTATCTATCTATCCTTCACTATCTCTCTCTGTATCTTTCTCTATCTCTCTATCTATATCCCCCCCTCTCTCTTTATCTATCTCTTCCTGTCTCTCCATCTCTCATTCTATCTATATATCTATCTATCTCACTCAGTGGTAGTCTTATGTCATTAATATTGTTTAATTTGTTCTATGTCCTAGGGATATGCCACTGCAGCTGACCTTGAGAGTTCACTCTCTATACCTGCAACTCCTCGCCTGATACTTCTTGGTAAGCTGGTTTTAGATAGGACAGTTGGCTTTTGTGTTGTATGTAGTGAATTCAATGGTATCAAACTATACTGTATTCAAAATGAAAACGAAAACTGAAATTTGACAGTTAAAACATTTCTGTTTCAGGAGAAACGGGAAGCCGCTTCCAGCGCTGGATGCTCAGCCTTGAGGGCCAAATCGTTTGTGAAGGGATCCAGTCCACCTTTGTGACAGGGCTGGCGTCTTTTTTTTCCTGTTTTTACATCTTTAACCTACAGTACCAAGAGGAGGCAGCCTGCACGCTTGAATTCATCCAGAGGTAAGATATTGTCTGCTAACACCTGCAGTTTTTCTGGCCTAGCTGTGGCTCAAGCATGGTTTCAACAGGTCTGGTGATGGGATTTAGCAATTAACTTTGATTTAGAAAGTTTTAGTGCAACTTAAAATATTCACAGAGGCAAGAAGATAGTGCATGTTGAGGATAGTTCATGTACATTTGTTGTCTTTGTTGTGCTGTTAGTCTGTGTGAATTACTAGATTTTTAACCAGTGTATAATTTTTCAGACGCTTTGTGGGTATCAACCCAGAAAAAGGGACAAAGGCTGCAAAGGGAAAAAAAAGAAGAACTGTCAATTCACACGTTGCCAGCCTCTTGCGCAAGCTCATGGACTTTCAGTGGGATTTCATTTGAAAATGGTGAGTAAGATGTATACATTACACATATGTTCAAACAGCAATGACTCAGGAGGCTGGGGGAATTCATTCTAATGTTCATTCTCAACTGCCTTTCAAAGTTAGAATGCTGAACTCCTCTTCCATGCTCTTTTGCCATTCTTTTTTTATTCTTTCAATGAATTGTACTCATCACACTTTCTATTATTTTATGTTATTCTGTCTGTTTTGTGCTGTTTCTAAAATTAGCTTTGTTAGGTCAAGCCATGTGATATAATTTTGGATTAAAAATGTGAAATTATGGAACTCATCTCTCTCTCTCTCTCTCTCTCTCATATACAGACCCAAGACTTTGCAAAGGATCCTCATTGTGTGCTTTGAGAATATGGTTAGTGGTCTAAGCAGTGACAGTGTTTTTGTTTATTGCTCTTTATTGATGAAGAGTTCCATTAAGTGTTAAGTATTGGTTTGAATGTATTCATACATGTTGAATTTTAGTGGTTTAGGTAACACTAAGTGTTGAGGTTCAGTATTTTTTTTATAATGAATGTATTTTG
Source organism: Anabarilius grahami (assembly GCA_003731715.1). NCBI lineage: Eukaryota > Metazoa > Chordata > Actinopteri > Cypriniformes > Xenocyprididae > Anabarilius > Anabarilius grahami. Next base: position 15,096 of record RJVU01022321.1, read on the forward strand.
GTTTAAAAATGTATTTGCTATTTTTAAAGCCATGAACATGAGAAAATGAGATTTGTTTGTGATTAATCTGAGCTTATGTGTAACATTTTTATGTGACCAGGAGTCACAGTGTATATCCTTGGTTTGAGTGTTAGTTGAATTTTAACAGTTCAGGGAACATGAAATGTTGAGGTTTAGGGCCTTATCTTGCTAGTTTAAGACAGACACAGTTGTTATTTTCCATCCAGCATCCACAGATGTCAGCAATGAACATGATATACAATATATTTCTGTGATTGGTCTGATCCATGTGTGCCTACATTTGTAACTATTTACCTTTCAGTGTTTGTATTACAATAAAAAAAAATTTTATTTCAACACAGAACTATTAATTTTCTTTCACTTAAGTGTTATCTGATGGATTATGCCTATTCTTGTATTAACTCAAGCTAGAATATGTCTATAACAATCAGTGGTACACGTTACTATGCTAAAAATAATTAACAATATTTAATGGAAACAAAATAAATGGTAATTTAACAGGAAAATAATGGTAACACTGCTGCCAGTTGTTTCCTGTTTTTTCTGTGATTTACAGTAAATTCCTGTTGAAAAACATTACGGGGAGTGCACTGTAAAAAAACATTAACAGGAATTAACTGTTAAAATAACAGGAAAATAATGGTAACCCTGCTGCCAGTAATTTCCTGTTATTTAACAGGGAAATAATTAACAGTGTAGTTCCAAAGACAGTCTGGTAACACTTTTCAATAAGGTTCATTAATTAACATTAGTTAACATGAATTAATAATGAACTGCACTTCTACAGCATTTATTAATATTTTTTAATGTTAATTTATTAAAATCAAGAGTTTCTTAACATTAGTTAATGCACTGTGAANAAATAACTTACAAACATTGCAATATTATTTTTTCCTTTTCTTGTGTGTGTAGCTCCCATTATTGGACAACACTTGGCCAAGATCCTCCCTATCAAACCCTACTGAATCTGATGATTTCCCAATATTCCCTTTGCCACCACAACCAAGCACCTTCTGTACAGTCCTAACTTGATAGGCCTCCTCGCCCTCCACCAAGATGGGCGGGAGGCCCTGATCACCAGACCTCTCCTCCCCCTCCTCTCTGGGACCATCGGCAGGCTTGAGCAGTGAGACATGGAAGGTAGGAGAAATACGAAAATGATTAGGCAGTGCAAGACGGAATGAGACTGGTGTGATTTGTCATGTGATCTGCAATGGGCCCACGTACCTTGGACTTAGTTTTTTTGCATGGGAGTTTGAGACGTAGATCTCGGGTGGACAGCCATACCTATTGACCAGGTTGATATGCAGGACCTGGACGGCAGTGGCGATCTGCTTGTTCCCTCAGACGGCGGACAGCGTGCTGCAGGGGAGTATGGGCTCTATCCCAGGTAGCTTCACTCCGGTTCATCCAGTCATTGATGGCAGTCACGTTAGTGGGTTCTCCAGACCAGGGAAACAGCGGTGGCTGGAACCCCAGTACACATTGGAATGGTGTCAATCCGGTTGATGGTTTGCGTATAGAGTTCTGGGCATACTCAGCCCACAGAAGGTATCGGGACCAATCGTTCTGGTTGCGGTTGCAGTAGGACCGGAGGAAACGGGTGAGCTCTTGGTTAAGCCACTCTATCTGACCATTCGACTGAGGGTGATAGCCGGATGTGAGACTGACGTTGGAGGTCGGTGACAAAGTCAACAGCGATGTGTGACCAGGGGCGTTGAGGGAGTGGTAGCGGCTGCAGCAGACCAGCTGGGAGTTGGTGTGATGGTTTGTTAATGTTGCAAACTTGACATGATTTAACGAACTGGGTGGTGTCTTTAGGTAGAGAAGGCCACCAGAAGCGGTTTTGTAGGATCTGAATGGTTGCGATGATGCCTGGATGACCAGATGAGTGCGAGTTATGGACCATTTCTAGAATGCGGTTGCGGAGGGCCAACGGAACGAAGACTCTTTCCGGGGGACAGTCAGGTGGGATCTCACTCTCTGCGTTAGTTTGTTCCAGTTCCGTCATGATGTCCCACTGTATGGGTGCAATAACAAGAGAGGCAGGTAATACAGTTTCTGGGCTTTGGGTATTGAGCTCACCTTCAAATTGGCAAGACAAGGTGACCGCCTTGACGTTCTTTGAGCCAGGTCGGTAGGTTACTATGAAGTTGAATTGTGAGAAGAACAATGACCAACGAGCCTGGCGGGGGTTAAGTCTCTTGGCAGTACGTAAGTATTCGAGATTTTTGTGATCTCGAATTTGCTTTCTTTTTTTTTTTCTTTCAAAAAAAAAATAATATAATGAAGCAACCACTATGATAGTGCTTTGGATCAAACCAGTATCATTTCTAGACTGCCAACACTAATTATCACATGTGTAAATAGTTATGTTTAGTGTGTTTTCTACGTAAAGACAAAACAAAAGCGTTAATAAACATATGATTATTTAAATAGAATTATTACAAACAGATTTCCAGGCATTTCTTTTTTTTCACAGCTGATGTATTTTGCTTGCTTTAAAAGAACTGTCTCTTGTTTAGTTAAGGTTTTTTTTTATTTTTTGAGATTTTCTGCTGCCATTGTTTTCCTTGCATTTGCTTCTCAGTTCCATGCAATTTTAAGCTTTTCTTGGTTCATTCCATGTTTTACAGGCAACCTCTCTCATGCTAATTCAGATTTGCACAGTTGGTTTTAAATTAATCTAGTTTATTTTAAGTCTGGACTCCATAGTCCAGGTTTTAGTAATCTGTACTTAATCTGTGTTTCAGAAAGCCATTTTCTAAGCCACGATTAACTATTCTAGATTAAGGCCTATCCTGGCTTAATTTAAACCCTGTCCAGGAAACCGCCCCTATAAGATCTTCTGTAGAAATAAAGTTAATCTGGTCAGTAATAAGTGTAATAATGTGTAATGGCTGGAAGACAGTTGTAGTTCTTATCGTATTTGTAGTTTCTGCTCATATTTTTTTCAGTTTTTGTTCCTCTTTTCAGTGGTTCTGCTTATTAACAGCAGGTGTTCATCATTAATGCTCAATCATCACTTAAATATTAACTTAATTATCTCACTGCAACAGAGCATCAATGTTACTTTTACTCTGTAGTGTGGACACAAGAGGATGTTCCTGTGGGGTTGAAAAGGTTAAAGGTGTAAGAAAGAGACACATACACAAAATGTATTTTAACAGTTATATACTGGCAACACACTCATGCAGCGTCTCACAAATGTCTCCATGGTTGCAAGGCATGCTCCGTGTGCAAACGGGGTCACAGGCGCTGCGTAATATCATTGCGCCTGCTGCACCCATGGTACGGCAGCAAAGTTCCTTGATTATTACGCCGGAATGAGATTATAGTTCCTAGCCATATCGGCCAAGAAAATCGCTACTTTTCATTTTCCGTCGGTCTTAGTACACGATGTAACTACAGAAGAGTCAAGTTTTAAATAGGAAAAAATATCGAAACTCTTTGGTCATTTTTTTTGAGCGAGATGCTAACGGTCTAATCAGATTCAATGAACTATGCTAAGCTATGCTAAAAGTGGTAACGCCAGACCCGGAGATCGGCTGAATGGATTCGAAAACTGTAAAACTCAACAGTTAGAAAATTAGCCTTATTTAAAAAAAAAAGTGGAGTGTTCCTTTAATAAAGGCCTAAGTTGAATATGGAAGGCAGTCTGATGCAAGCTAGTTATTTTACTTCATAACTTGTTAAATATGGATATTTTTCTTAAACAAATGCTTCGCTTCACAAGGCCGTGTGGAATACACATTCATGATGGATGGATGTGGATGGAAGCACTTTCTTCAGCTCATACTCACTGCCATTATAAAGTTCGGATGCGTCAGGATATTTATTAACATTTCTCAGAATGTGTTCATCAGAAAGAATGAAAGTCTGGCTTGAGTAAACATAAAAAGACCTCTTAAATGCCAAAAGATCAAGGAATAGTTCACATTCCAGATTAATTCACTCAATATTTGTCATGTTGTCACTTAAAGCCACAATATGTACATTTTTGCGGCTAAAGGCATATCTTGATGACGCCTTGATTTCACAGAATCATGGGATGCGTTGTCTTCACGTCTACAGTCGCTGGAAAAGAATCGGGATGGGACTCATACGGGCAAGAATTATGTTCATGAAGGAGATTATTAACATTACTGTAGTATGAAGCAGAGCAAAGCTGAGTGATGTGGGAGCTGAACGAGGCCGCTGGAGCGATCGCTAATGAGAGACAAGCACGACACACATCTTGAGAACAGTGGAGCTTTTATTACGCCACAGTCGCCACTGCCGTATGTGGGGTAAAGCAGGGTCGTTTATCATATTAAGCCCCATTCGTGCGGGATTAGTTTTAAGTGGGGAAGTGGAGTAATGTAATTTTAATGACAAGAAAATGCACTATCCAAACTTAAATGGTTATAATTCAAGAATACTTTGGAGTATAGACATAAGGCTGGTCTTGTTTTAAAGATGAAATTTGGCAGATTATTGTAAAAGTGAAATAACTTATGCAAGTGAAACAGAAAAAAAGTTATAGAAGTTTAAGTTTGTGAAAATGTAAAAATATAATATTTTATATAAAATATATATTTTACTAAANTGCAATTTTTACTCTAAATCGGCAAGGAAATCAAAGCCAAAAATCTGAACAAGTTGTGTTCCAAATTGCAGGTTGATATCTCAAAAAATGAGCTTTCAGTAAGATTTATTTTGGGCGCAGTACCACACTTTTTCACTAGATGACATCCAAGCTCCATTGGTGACCACATAAAGGCGCCTCCATTTCCATATATGGTTTGAGTGATCTGAACCATATATTTCCATCATTTTCATACAATTTATGAAGTAGACATCCTATATAGAAGTAGTATGGGAAGTTTGGCACAATTTGATATGAATTCAGCCTCTAATAAACATAAAAATAACATGTATGTGGGTTTTAGATCGCCGCCACAGTCATAAATGTATTTATTTTTCTATTAAAAACATTTTCAGACCTTTTTTTCTTAAATTGATTGGATGTTATCTTTTGAACGCTTGGCATGAAAACAAACATGTTTCAAGCAATCTTTAATGATTTTTCATGTTCATCGCTATTTCAAATTAAAGGTCTGAACATGCCTTTGAGTATGAAAATATGCTTGTTGCAAATTGATAAATGACTGCTCCTCTGTAATTTATTTTGAACCTGTTATTTATTTTAAAACTAGAGATTCTAAGCTTTCAAATGATATATAGTTTGTCAAGATTAGTTTAGGTTTAGTATAGAATATTACTGTTTTAAATATGTAATGGCTGTGGGCCAACAAGTGGGCCAGTGAAGATATTCACTGAAGATATTCGATAGTTTCAATTGATATATTACTTATGTCTCTATGACAAAAAATGACGGAGTATTTTAAGTCTGTTTTGCTGCAATGTGAAAAAAATCCTGCAAAACGCGCCGGCGCGTTACCC
>RJVU01022321.1:20694-51868 GCA_003731715.1 Anabarilius grahami
GACACTTAAAGCTAAAATTAGTTTTGTGCCTCTGACAAGTGCTTTCAATCTTCTTTTTGCTCTGAATGGTACACAGCAAAATCCACAGAGTTAAATCAACTCTGCACAGAGTACATTTGGTCCCTCTCTAAGGCTACGTTTACACGTGGGGCGGCTATTTTCATAAACGGACATTTCAACCTCTCCGGTTTAAAAAATAACATTGTGCACACATGTCAGTTTTCAGTAAAGTGTTCATTTACACGTACATGTGTATATATGCCGTCAAGAACATGCCAAACCTGTAGGTGGCGGTGTAACGAGAAGCTCGAGCCCACGTAAGCCAATCAGAATCCCGAAAATAGCAACGAATAATACACGAGAAGAGTTTGCACCAACATAAATGCGACTGCTACTCTGAACGCTTCCATGATCACATGGAAACATAGGTCGCACTTTTGACGTAGGTGCGAGCTCTGGCGCATACTGTGACATTGGCTGCCTAAACACCCATTTGTCTGTTTACATACAAAAGTGCAAAAGAAGATTTTCAAAATCTCCACTCTGGCCGGAGTTTTTACAAAAACTCGTTTATAGAGGCGAATTCTCCGTTTGCGTGTAAACGAAGGGCGCAAGCGAAGGTAAATGTCTCCGTTTTTCAAAATAACCATGTACGTGTAAACGGGGCCTAAATAGTGTTAAAATAACACTGAAGTTGAGTTAAAGTTAATAAGATAATTAAGCAATTAATTAAGTGATGATTTAGCAATAATGATAAACACCTGCTTTTAACAAGCAGAATCACTGAAGAAAAGAGAAAGAACTACAACTGATTTCAGCCACAGCCTTAGATGAAATCAACTGAAGATAAAAGACATTAAATCTATGAAGATCTGATTAAACAATTCCACAAACAGCATTACGAATTGAGAATTAACAAAGGTAAATAGACCAGGTTTATTGGTCAAGAAAAGAATGTTAGAATGTTTCTATGTTAGATCTTTCTCTGCAACAATGCATATGTTGTTGTAAAGCAGTGAAGGCAGTACTTATATGCTGATATAGTCGTCATCGTGAGATGGCCTGATTGCATCCATAGCAACCAATCATGTGTTTTGTCATTTGCACATTTTGGTTTTGCATTACCAGCCCTGTGAAACTACTGCATGAGATGAAAGTGCTGCAGGAAACAAATATATTGAGTAATTTTAAAACCATGCAGCACATCAAAAAATTTGATCTTCTGCATCACCATAGGACAAAACTCCCATCATGCACTGCAGTATGAATAATTATTTTCACCACCGTTAAGGATCGTAAGCTATATTTTCATGTATAAGCCTGAGCGGTAATAGTTTTAGTATTACGGTGGCATTTGTGTAATGGAATTTTTTTTTTTGTCTTTGTTGCAATTTTGTGATAGCTGAATCGCAGCCAAAACAAACAAAGAGAACTCACACTATTGCAATTGCTCAATCACATTTTTTAAAACATTAAAGGGTCAAGAGCCCAACTAAAACAAACCCTGACCACCACGATGGTGGCATAATTTTTTGACCAATAAAACGCCAACATCTAAACCTTGGTTAATTTTCAGAAATTATTTAGATGTGTGACAGAAATAAAGTCAATCTGGTTAGTCAAGTCAAGATGCGCCTAGCCTCGCCTGAAGTTCAGCTTAGAGTAGGCGGCATCAGTGAGGGGAGGAGTGAAAAAAGTGCAGGCAAGACGGACAGTTCTCTGATCTCGTAGTGGATCAGAACCTACGAGATCAAAGACGGATATTGCGGGATTCACACTCGTGCGCTGTGTTGCTGATAAACTGGATGTAATTTAAGTTCTGTTGCTTTTATATGAAAATAAACATAATGAACAATGCATGCAAAGTAAGATATGTGTATCAATCATTTTTACTTTAATTATAGACATGTTTTTATATATATATTTTATAAATCGAGTCTCGAGTCTCAGGTCCGGCAGGGATTGTCGGTGAGGGGAGTGAATGTCCAGCGCTCTCCCCACCCTCAATACCACGACTGAGGTGAGACCCTTGAGCAAGGCACCGTACCCCCAACTGCTCCCCGGGCGCCGCAGCAATGGCTGCCCACTGCTCCGGGTGTGTGTTCACTGCTGTGTGTGTGCACTTGGATGGGTTAAATGCAGAGCACAAATTCCGAGTATGGGTCACCATACTTGGCCACATGTCACTTCACTTCACTTAAATGACAACAATCACATAACCCATAGAGAGATCGCACTGTCAGAGAGTTTGGGAATATTTGCATTATTTTTACACATAAAATCATGATATTAGAGTTTTAAAATCAAACATTTTAAAACAGATCAATACATCACTGTTGTTTAAACCAATAAGCATAAAGCTGTGTCGTCAGCAAGTCGTTTCCCATTGTGCTTTTGGTCAGCGCAGTCGGTGGAGAGCAACTGCGCTCGACTGCAGAATCCGATGAGGCCGCCTCGCCCTCGCGAGAGGTTTTTGACACACGTCGGCATGACATCAGAGCAAGGCGGCCCACCCTCGGACACATTTCTAACCGGCATGCATCTTGCGGTGATCACCGGTGATCGGTTCTGCTCAGAATTTGCTCATCTCAAACAAGCCTAATGTTTTCACCTTCAGTTGATTTCAATTAAATGGTTTTGGCTGAAGTCACTTGCAGCTCTTGTGTTTCTCTTTTCTTCAGTGATTCTGCTTGTTAACAGCAGGTGTTCATCATTCATGTTCAATCATCCCTTAATTAATAGCTTAATTATCTCATTAATTTTAACTCTGCTTCAGTGTTATTTTAACGCTATTCAGACAGGGACCAAATGTACTCTGAGCAGAGTTGATTTAAAGGGATACTTCAGGATTTAGCATTAAGCTTTATTAGTAGAATACCACTAGTATTTTCGAATTACCGTGCTTTCCCCCTTCATATCATCCCGAGATGAGAGATTTATGCATTTTTATTCTGTAAAAAATAATTTTTTCTTTTTGCGTCATTTTGCGTCATCGGGGGCTTTTTTGGCCAGAGGCTTAACACTACAGCCAGTAATAGCAGGTAGTTCCGCATTTTTTCATTTGAAATGGCAGAAGGGGATTTTGAAGAATTGTTACGAGAATCGGATGTTCGCGGCTACCTGTACGAGCCGCAATACAGCGACGAACAGTTGCGGATGATGGAGGAACAAGAGGCGGTTAGAGCAGCTACTGCAGCAGAGGAGCAAGACCTGCTTGGCGCTCAGGAGGAAGAGCCCGGGCAGACTCGAGCTGGGGCGGACTGGTGGTGTCAGTGCTCTCGCTGTGCGCCTATGGACAGTGAAAGAGAATCCTATTGCTGTCGCGAATTTCAACGATGCCATTTTCTTCTGGACGAGATCACCGAATCCGTTGATGAAACGGCACCGCTAGCATGCATAACCGAGCACCCTAGTTTACAAATCTTTAATCGGAAAATGATGGAAACTTACTTGTCCTTTCCTGGTTTTGGGTGTACATCCAGGTACAAAGCAATTTAGCACCATTTCGCTGTAAATGTATGAACTAACTCACGATTTATAGAATTAATATGTAACAAAGCAAGCCTAGTTGTTTGAATTTTCCTGGTAATGCCGCCTGTAACCGTTAGGCGTGGTTTGGGCGTGGCCTCGCAAGGGCAGCAAAACAAGTGCATTCTGGGAGTTGTTGTCTTTCATCCACATTAGTCAAAAATACATTTTCTGCCTTTTCTCAGTCTAGAAAGCTCCAAATTCAAAAATAATTTCACATTTCTACTACATAAATGACCAATTTTTAATACACATTCATCTTTCCAGGGGTGAAGTACCCCTTTAACTCTGGGGATTTTACTGTGTATGCGGAAAATACTTGTGGTTTGCAAAAGACTTATCCCACCACCTACAACCCAACTGAATGTTTCTTCAAGTGCTTCCATGCTTGAAAAATTATCACTGAGAAGCTCTGGTAATAATTACTTTACCTCACCTCCCCATGTAAAACTAATCCCGTCTGAATAGGGCTTTAGAGACATTTGTGTGTTGAAAGTTGTTATAGTGCGACTCTGAGCAATCGCTCGGCAGCTGCTATGAGACACTTGTTTTTACACTGCAGTAAGCTAGATCGATATTAGGCATGGAGAAACATGGTACTCGCTGTAAATCCAGAAAGCTTAAAATTGCTGATTTCTCTGGATTTAAACATTATTGGAAACATTACCCAAAATGTAAGTAGACAAGTCAACAAAATGTATAACACTGTTCTGGTGGTAAAAAATCCTACATATTGTGCCTTTAACTGTACCTGTGGTAGCAGGCGTGTAGATGGGCTTGTCTGTCTGTACAAATATATATCCAGACTGGAATGAGACCATGACCACTTTCTCCAGAGTGCTGGATGGAAATCGAGCTTCTAGATACACATACTGCTTCTCCAGAGGATCATCAGAGAAGAAGCTCTTATCATCAGGAATCTGAATAACAGATAATCAGTCAACCCAATTGATAGCTGATAACAGAATAATGAGAATGAGACATAACTGTATATGGATCTCTCACCTTTATATCTGTAAGGATCTGGTAATTGTTGTCTGCCGTCAGTCTCGCTGTTTTGGACAGTATCTCCTTGTCTTTCTTTGGGTGCTTCTTCACTATAATCTTTACATCAAAAGCTTCTCCAGAATAATCCTGAGCCTCGACAAACACGTTCTCTGAGGAACCCACTCTCAGCAAATTAGGAGCTGACAGAACAAACCTGAGGAGATCAAATCAGAGTGTTTGAAATCTCAGATCTTTTAGAAACTCTACCCAACTAACATAATTTTGTTCTAAGAATGTTCTCTAAATGTTGGTTCTGGGAATGTAAAAAATGTCTAGTGTTCATGACATTAGAGGAACATGTTTTAAAAGGTATGATGTTCCTTAATCATTCTTTCAACATGGGGTTAAGGTTAGTTAGGATAAGGTTATGGGTTAGTATGATCAACATGATGGTGACCTCGAATTAAACATTTTCAATAAGACATAAACATCTAAACCTCTGTGGCCTGTTGCACAAAGCCGGTTTCAGTTTCTACCCAGGTAAGTTCAAGATTAGTTTGATCAGAAAGTGGTTTGGTTTTTAGCGGGGTTCATTGCTATGGTAACTTTTGCTTCACGGCTAACCTGCTCAAGAGCATGTTTTATTCTGAGTTAGAGATCACAAACCCAAACTCGACCAATCAGCTGTGAGTAAAGTTACATGTATCTGATGCAATAAAGCCACTCCCCCCTGTAGGCCTATCTCTCGCTCCAAATTAAAGGTACAATATTTAATAATTGTGTCTGCTAGAGGTCGCTAGAAGCCTATTCAAAACAAAGGCGTAGCTTTATGACAAAGTTTGCGAGCGGAATCTTGGGACATATCTCTTAACCTCAACGGATGGTGCAAAAGAATAGGGATCGGAGTCGGGAAGAAATCATGTTCATGGATGCGATTATTAACGTTACTGTAGTATGAAGCAGAGCAGGACCGAGTGTTGTGGGAGCTGAACGAGGCCACTGGAGCGATTGCGCAACACACGCCTCACAAGCAGCAGGACTTTTATTATGCCACAGTCGCCGGCGCCGCTTCCGCTTTTCCGGTCATGAGTATGAGGTAACGCAGCTATGTTTATCATATTAGATACATTTGAGTGTGTTGAAAATGATGTTATAACGTTATTCTGTGCGTTCGCTCGCCAGCTGCTGTGAGACACTTGTTGCACACTGCAGTAAGATAGATCGATTTTAGAATATCATATTAATAAATACTGGATGGCTTGTGTTGATAAATGGCATGCAATTAATGTTAAAACATATTGTATGGTGGAGAAAATTACCCAGATAGCATCAATAATCGAAATAATATTGAATCAATGTTAATGTGTCAACGGTAATGACATTGAATCAATATCACTTTTGCAGCCTCAATTAAAGGTACAATTTGTAAGATATTCGCAGTGACAAATGCGGAAGTAGTGTCTAGCGTCCAGCAAACCACTAGCTTGCTTCAAGCAGTTCCTTATTTACTTCTTGCACGTTTTATGGTGGATTGTGTTACTTATTTATGGAACATAATTACTGTTTACCATCTGCCGCTGGTTCTGTCGACAAGGACAGCTCCCGTAAACGTAAGCGTACGGGCCAACCAAACGACCCAAGAAGAGTTTGGGACAAGAGGCATACACGCCAAACGCGGGGCATCGCGTCTGATCCATAGTCTGATCGCGTCTTTGCATTGACTTTGTCTGTAATCTACTCGCGCAAATCTTTGAACTCGCGTTTGCTATGTATGCCCAATTATTGTGTTCGGATGTACACAAGTGTATATATTTGTTGAACAAGTGGTAATCGTTTTCATATCATCTGACTAAACAGTAATCAATTAATTTGATAATTTACTGTCAAACTATATTTGCTGTATTGTATTGCAATATAGCATGACGCAATATGTAATGGTGGCATGTGAAAATTGTCTTTTTCAGACACTTACGAAATCCAGTATTGGATAGATTTTGTTAGTTACTGTAGCAGCTACAGTGTAGTTAGCACAATTCTTCTTGTGAGGTTATGATGTAAAATTATGATGTCAATACATAGGCTATGATGTGAAAAATCATTGTAGATTGAACTTGTGTTGTCATGCTGTAGCCTTTAGTGAACATCAAATGATATTGGTAAGTTCAAACAACATTTATTATTATTGATTTGAACACTTGAAACTGTGCTGTGTTATCACACCATCGTATTGGACAAATATTCTAACATCTATGACTAAAAATTTCGATGTAAACCTTCCATTACTCGGGTCTAATTCAATAAAATAAAACTATGACATCAAACACAACATTTATAAAACTTTACCTCATCCGTTAAACCAATGATTTATCTTTCCGTCTGATTGATGGCCGTCAGCGGTTGGGTAGAAGACAACAAATCCCATCATTCCACGCACCTTCTTAGCGTCATCAAACCACGCGATTGTTATTGTTTTGGTAGTGCGCCCTCTAGTGGCAGATCCTACAAACTGTACCTTTAATGTTGAATCAATGTTGAAATTTCAACAAAAAAAATCTATGGAAATGACATTGAATCAGGGTTACAATGTGATGTTGGTTCAACATCATGCTTGCACTCTCAGAAAATGAAACACAACTACAACTGACTTAAAGCCACACAGCCTGAAATCAACTGAAAAAAAAAGACATTAAATCTCTCAAGATCTCAGCAGAAGTTATTTTTGAGAATTAACAGGTTTAGATGTTGATGTTTTATTGAAAATGTTTGGTCACCATTTTGGTGGTCAGTGGTTCCTTTAGTTGGGCAGTTTGACTCTTAGCTTTTTGTGAGAGTTTGTGGTCTTTGTAACAGTGTTTACCAAAACACAGAATTTGTTGCAAAGAAACCAGAAACAAAATGATATAGTTATCATCATAAAGCAAAGTTACATTAACATCGAGGCTATCTGGATATCTAAAGCTGACATACGTTTTATTATTTGTATGTGTTTTTGTATGTACGTACATTTCTATGCACTTCTGTGATTTTAACGTGAATAGGACTTTTATTTTGGGCTGGCGATATGACGTCATAAATATGCGCCGCGCACCTGCGTATGTTGTGGCTCGGCTGAACAGAGGTTTGTGGTTTTTATGCGTTTAAATCGATATTAACCGTTCAGTCTATGTTTTTGACAAGTGATGTAAATGAATGAATTAGTATTGAATATAACACCTGACTGTTTTATGTTATTTTTGTTATTAAAGCGCTTCTATACATGAGTAAAAGGAAAGGTGCGTCTCATTTCGCTCCAAATATCGTGAATCACTTTATCATAAACACAAACTCGGTCAACAGGAAAGTCGTGATAAGAGAAACTGAGCTTTTCGAGAATCCGTGTCAGTTGCTTCGCTTAATGATTTCCTTACCAAAAACAAAAACATGTTTTTAGTACTGTAACCATAGTTAAAATGAATTATGAATTTTGTAGTAAAATAATAATAAAAAATAACCTGGTTTTGCTACTGCATTGGCAATAAGACCATAGTAACTACAAAATTACCTATAGCTTAACTATGATTTTGTAGTAAAACCATAATAAACACACCAATTTACAGACTCATTTATACTGTGGGAGAAATAGAATAACGTAATGTTTTTGTAATAAAATCATGCTAACTCATGTACTCCAATGAGTGTTAGTTGGCATGTAGGTGCAACATAACTTATAGTCAAAAATAATGTCTAAAGGGGGCCGTCAAAATAACCAAAATGTCAATGTTCTGAAATCAAACAAATTATTAAAGTACACATGAAATCAAAATTGACCTTATTTATTTTGTTAGCTCAAATTGCTAGTTTTGTGGTGAACAATTCATCCGTGCAAGTCAATCCACACACAAAAATTGTTTGGCTTCGTAATATTTAATAAAAATCTGAAAATGCTCCTCTTCTCTGATAACGTCCGTTTGACGGCTTGGGTTGAAATCGCTTAAAGGGATAGTTCACCCAAAAATGAAAATTTGATGTTTATCTGCTTACCCCCAGCACATCCAAGATGTAGGTGACTTTGTTTCTTCAGTAGAACAAAAATGATGACTTTTAACTACAACCGTCTGTCAGTCAAATAATGCGAGTCAGCGGGAACTTTGACTATAAGAGTAAATAAAACATGACAGACAAATCCAAATGAAACCCTGCGGCTCGTGACGACACATTGATGTCTTAAGACACGAAACGATCGGTTTGTGCGAGAAACCGAACAGTATTTATATAATTTTTTACCTCTAATTCACCACTATGTCCAACTGCGTTCAGCACTCGGTTAGTGAGGTCTGATTGCGTTCTGACAGCGGAAGTGATCTCTCGCACTCATTGAAGCAAAGCGCGAGACATCACTTCCGTCATCAGAGCGTGTTTTCAGACCTCACTAACCGAGTGCTGAACGCAGTTGGACATAGTGGTGAATTAGAGGTAAAAAATTATATAAATACTGTTCGGTTTCTCGCTCAAACCGATCGTTTCGTGTCTTAGGATATCAATGTGTCGTCACGAGCCGCAGGGTTTCATTTGGATTTGTCTGTCGTGTTTTATTTACTCTTATAGTCAAAGTTCCCGCTGACTCGCATTATTTGACTGACAGACGGTTGGAGTTAAAAATCATCATTTGTGTTCTCCTGAAGAAACAGTCATCTACATCTTGGATGCCCTGGGGGTAAGCAGATAAACATCAAATTTTCATTTTTGGGTGAACTATCCCTTTAAACCACTCCCCTCCGACCGTTAGTCTGCTATGAGGGAGAGATGGAGAGGAGGAGCGCTAAAGTAAAACTCTGCCCTCTGTTCAATATTCCGTTTCACTTGGAAATACGTCACAACACTGGAGAAAAGTCGTTTGCAACTTCCGGTTCACGCGGACTTTAAGCTCAGCAATAAGATACGGTTTATACTGTGCCCTCTTTTTGTAAGGCTCATGCATGAAGTAAATGTATTAAATATTTTGATAATTAGGTACACTACTGTTCAAAAGTTTGGGGTCAGTAAGATTTTTTAATGCTTTAAAAGAAGTATCTTCTGCTCACCAAGCCTGCATTTATTTGATTAAAAATACAAACAAAAACGGTAATATTGTGAAATAGGGCTGCACGATTAATCGTAATCGAATCGAAATCGCGATTTGGCTTTAGTGCGATTATGACATAGCAAAGGCTGCGATTTTTAATTATATAAATATGTACACAGCTTGTTAGTGAAGAGCTGCTCAGTAAATGACGCTCCATCTGAGACAGTGTTAATTTTGACAAGAAATTTTAATTTAGTTTTAGTCTTAGTCTTTTGACTATAATTCTTTTTAGTTTTAGTCAAGTTTTAGTCATCTGATTTGTTTTAATTTTAGTCTTATTTTAGTCGACTAAAATTGCTTGGTATTTTAGTCGACTAAAATAAGACTAAAATCAATAACAGATTTACTAGACAATTTTTTACCGCTGGTATAGGAAACAAACTTAACCAAAATATATAAAACACAAATTCAACTTTATTTCAACACAACTGTGTCTTCATTTCAATTCAAAAGCTTTTATGCAGCAACATCTAACGGCCGTTGCAGTGACGCGATGACTTTACCAGTCGGAGATTGGCTCTTATTTAGAAGGCGGGACTTATTCCGCCATATTGCGCGTTACACTTTCTCCCATTCAAAACAATACGAGTGACACGTCTTGTGTTATTCTATAATCTTTGCGCGAGCTCAGTCAAAGACTGAATACCTTCGCTTCACGTCTCAATAAGTCAGGCTCTGATTGGTTCTCTTCTCATGCAGTCTCGCCTGTTCCGTTTTCCGTTTTTGTTCATTCCTCGCATCTCTCCCGTCTGCTGATTGGATTTTCGTCACAGTCTATTTTCGTCTCGTCCTTTATTCGTTGACGATAATGTCAATCAATTTAGTCATAGTTTTAGTCTTCATCAGTGACTTCTTTTTTAGTTTTCGTTTCGTTTTCGTCAGCAAAAATATATTCGTGACGAAAATAATGACGAAAATATTTAGTCAACGAAATTAACACTGATCTGAGAGCACTGCATTAGAAATGCAACACACGTCAAATATACAAACTTTCCAAACATGAGAAGCCTTTATGAACTTCTTTTCTAATAGAAGACGACATTTAATGTGTTTTTACTCCAAACTCACTTCATAACGTCAGTTGAGTGTTTGACATAGCATTTTGATTAGCATTGGATTATAAATATACTTTATTATTACGGAAATACCCATACCCATGAAGAAAACATATAAATCACGTATTGTTGTAGTTGTCGTCTGTTTATTTTATTCATATTTATATTTATTCTACCTTCTTTTTATTCAGTCACAGCGATATCATGATGCCCATTGGAGATTTCCTGGATCAGCGTTTGTTATATTGCGTATATTTGGAGTATCTGCTCAAGGGCGCCCTCTGGGGTCCAGTATGAAACAGACATGATTAGCGGCAAGTAAAGCTCACTCAATCCTATTCAGGGTAAAAATAGGAAAAATAATTACTCTCTCTAACAAACTTTGAGGGAAACATATAATCAATTTTTTTCTCCAGCGTACATAAGTGTACAGGGGTTTTTTTCCCAACGGTGGATGCATAAGAGGAAAGTTTGTTCATATTAAATACATGGACTCCATTTTTGATTTTGCATACCTCCTGACAAAAATAAAGAATAATAATATAATATTTGATAATAAATCTTTAGACCTTTCTAATGATTTAGACATACTGCTTGCATGTTAATCACATTTTGTCATACAAGTTTTAATTTTATTTTCTTATTATTATAGTTATATTTATAATTAAATACTAATGCTAAATACTTTAATAATGAAAGTTATTACAACAGTAATTTCTTATTTGGTTTAGAATTTTTATTTAGCAATAATAATAAAAATAATTAGTCAAAATAATATATTAGCACAAAATTTCGGGCCAAATTGTGCAGCCCTACAAACAAGCAAAACAAGCCTGGTATTGTTTATATATATTTGCATTTTAAAATCGCAATTAGATTTTTTCTCCAAATCGTGCAGCCCTATTGTGAAATATTATTCCAATGTAAAACAAATGCTGTTCTTTTGAACTTTCTATTCATCATAGCATCATGAAATAAAAATGTAAATAACTGTTTTCAACATTGATAATAATCATAAATGTTTCTTGAGCATCAAATCATCATGTGACACTGAAGACTGGAGTAATGATGCTGAAAATTCAGCTTTGATCACAGGAATAAATTACACTTTACTGTATATTGACAAACAGCTGTTTTAAATTGGAATAATATTTCACAATATTACTGTTTTTGTTTGTATTTTAATCAAATAAATGCAGGCTTGGTGAGCAGAAGATACTTCTTTTAAAACATTAAAAAATCTTACTGACCCCAAACTTTTGAACGGTAGTGTAAATATAGGGGAGAGCGAGGTAAGTTGTCACATGGGTAAGTTGTCACACTCTTCATAACTCAAACTAGAGGCTCTGTCTCAAAAATCAAATAGCCACTTTGTGTGACTTCTTCTTCTATAGTCAACTTCCTGGTCACAAGTGGTCAAGATCGCTCTAATCTGAGTTTAGCACAATTTTCTTATTTTTTGGCTTAAAAAGTAAAAAATGTGCACTTTAAATTTTATGCAATACAACTTTGTTAGGTATGAATGTTAAAAATTATTATTTTGCACAACATAGAGGAGACAATAACGTGTCTTTGATACTTTAGTTGACGTGCTATGTTGAACGAACCTTGAGATTTAACCAACATTAGCACACATGTCAGTTTGGGGCAAGTTGTCTCAATGACTTTGGGGCAAGTCGTCCCATGTGACAACTTGCCCCAGTACAAATAAACACATAGAACATGCTCAAAAAAAGAGGTTCGACATGTTAAGTCAGTTATGTTCAGAGATTAAACATGTCAAGCGAGTTATCTGCAGTATTCCATTCAGTTATCATGGATCTATATGCAAGCCAGAGAAAGTTTGAGTTTAAAGTTCAAAGTAAAGTGGTCTTGCCACTTAATGTGTATTGTTTGGATTAAAATAATTTTTCCAAATTCTCTAGGCATGATTGTTTATATTTCCAGTTCTGGTTTGAATTTAAAAATTAAAATCAATAACAATTAAGTAGTCGTGTTCTTATTTTTAGATAATCTAGTGTGACAACTTACCCGCCGATGGGGCAAATTGTCACAAGTGCACACTGTCTATTCAACACTCTACAACTCCGTAGTGAGATAAGATATGAAAATATAATGAATACAACATATGTGCCCAAGACTTCCTTCTTTCATTTGGTATGACATTTATACCATTGTGATGTATGGTGCTCAGTAAATGTTAGACAGTGTGAAAAGTGTGACAACTTACCCTATATTACAGCTATATTATTACCATTTTTTTTTCTTTATTGTTATTACTCTAATAGTCTAGCCTGGATGCCAGCCGAACTTAGCCCCGCCCACAACATTTTGAGGTCGGGGAGTTCGGTCTGGACTCGATCCGTAGAGGAGTAATTATGCCCGAACAGAAACTGTTCGGACCAATCACATTGTCAGGGCGATGATTGACAGATTATCACCAGAAACGTAATCAGCCACGTCATCAAAGAGCGCTTGGGTTGAATTAGTTTACAACAATGATGGCTGGTGTTGAAGAACCTGAAGAACTGAGATGTGTAGATTCCGCCATCGCGTCCGTTATAGAAGATATCGACAGCGCATTAATTTTAAAAGATTTTAAAAATTCTTTTTACAACACCGGCAAAGATTGTTTACGCTCATCTTCTACTAGTTCCAGCATGTGTGCAGTTGAGTTCTGTTGACAACTATGCGTCGCTCAACACACGTCACTTGCTCTGTAGCTCTGATTGGTTGTAGGTCTATCCAATTGAGGTCTTTCCTGGATCGGTTGCAATACGCCCCCATAATCAAAGCCCATTGGAGCAGTACCAGACTCATATTCTGACTAGAATTGAGTATGACCACGTCAGGCTACTAATAGTCATTACAAGACTGTAAATTTCATGTGAGTGATCTCCGATTGCTGGATCTCTCAGGCCGTTGCCGCGCTTTTGGCATTTAAACGTGACGTCGCGTTCATTGTTCTGAATAATTTTGTCACATGTGGGATTATGTATATTCTCTTTCAGATGATGTAACTGCTGTAATTATGTGTCATAGAATAGTAACTTGTCATTCTGTTTTTATTATGTAGATGTCCGTTGAAAAACATTCAAGGCACTTTAAAACCATGGTTCAACTATGGTGACTATTTGTGGTACATGAACCATGGTTTTTAAACTGCAATTTTACTGTAGTATTACTAAAATATTACAGTATAGTACTATAGTAATATTGCTATTGTAAAAATTGTCATTGTACGTTTGTGTTACTAACCAATTGCAAATGTTTTTATTAAAGTTTACTCTTATTTAGGCTAATATACACATTTATTAAATATTAATCATAACTATTAAGTCTCTATATTTTGTATTCCTTATTAATTAGGCCATTAAAGTCCTGACTGACTCCCTTACCAGTGCACTGACTAGTGAACTAGGGAGTGGATTGAGACACACCCAGAGATTTAGTTTTGATTTATTTTTCTTTCTGTTAATTATTCTCATCTTGATTATGACAGAGTGTCCAAACACAGAAAAACTCCTGGTGAAGCGACTGAGATCCACGTGACACTATTATAAAAATGGAGTTTATTAAAGAAGAAAGTGAAGACATGAAGATTGAAGAAACATTCAGAGTGAAACAAGAAGAAAATGAGACACAAACAGGTTGGTTTCATTCTCAAAGCTGAACTCAGTCATTTGATCCTTATTAAAATCTCCAGATCTACAGATGATATTTATACAAATTATATATATATTTTTAAAAATGCCATATGAGTGTCCTAATTAAAGTTTTATTTGACATGGAGTGGTTTGCCTCATACGGACAAACATGTTGAGATCACATGACCAGACAAATACTGATGCTGCCTTCAAGAGCACCTAAGAAGATCCTACTTCCATGCTGCTTTTTGTGTGATGCACATGGAAAATAACAAAATTCAGGGTCTCATAAATTTCAGAGGGTAAAAAACACCCGATTATGTGTATCCAATTGGAATGTGATCTAAACTACTGACTGTCCATATCCGATTTGTGTGTCCCATGGTGCTCTTTCGTTTTCCCTAATTTCTGCATTTGTTTCTATGGCAATGACGTTGTGTATTGACATATGTCAAAAGGCTTGTTCGAGATGCATCGGCATATGACATCAAAGTACCGCGAGAGCAGATGACTCCTTATGATTGTACTTGCTGATTGGTCGGCGCAGTGCTGATGCATCTCGAACAAGCCTAAAAACAATGACAGCAACAAGAAGGGGTTTACAATAGAGATGTTTTGTCTTATTTACAACATGACAATAGCCCCGTTTCCACCGCAGTAACTTTCCCCAGGAACTAGGGACTTTTGGGTGGTAATTTCGGTGGAAAGGAGGCTAATGTGTAGCTGCCGTGCCGTCTTCAGAGGCAGTGGCAGAAACGTAGGAGGCTGGTATGCGGCTTTATTCCGTGCTGTTGTCTCTGCCGGTCTGAAAATGTCTTATTTATAGGCAATTGTAATTTTCTGCTTGACTGGCACTTGCAACAACACAACCTTGTTTCTGCAGGTTGTGCTTTGAATAGGATTTCAAACCACATATGAATGTAGATCAAAACAGATTTGTAAAAATCGCATTTCATGTGATATTTTGCCGTTCACACTTGATAAATATGATCGGATTCCAAATGGATATGCACAAAAATCGGATTTGGACTGACAGCCTAAAGGAGCTTGGCTAAAGTTCCCAAGCAAAATATTATCATATTAAAGCTGCAGTCTGTAACCTTTTTCCAAAATCAATTATTGAGCAAGTACATAACCAATCAGTGTTCAAAACTATCTCTTTACCTTAGCCCGATTCACAACGGTAAGCTTGTAATATTGTTTTCTATTTTAAATGGTTCGGGTCGGTTTCTTTAGGAAATATGAGTTTGCGTTATTAAGCCCAAAGCATAGTTTACTTTTTAAGCATACGCGAGGGTCAGCGTACAGTGTGCATGACGCGAATTTCGTCATCAGAAGAATATGCGTATACTCCTACGCTCCAGATTTTTGTAACCGTGCATACTTTGTACTTTGTAATAAATGCACATATGCATTTATAAATTTTTCAGTAATTAGTTTGGGGCTATTACATTTAGATGGTTGTCTAGCTGTCCCCAAGTTTAATTTCCCCTTTTCTTATATTTGAACATGATTCAGACACACACTGACTTAGGCCCAATTTTTGAGGACATTTATTTTTCAAAAGCATATAAATGTTATTCCTGCAAGGAAAAAGAAATGATAGGTACGATTAATTAAATTCCGTCAGAGATGTAACAATAACATCATAAACACTGTAATAACATTTCTCTGTAGTATCTTGTTTAATATGTGCAGGAGGAAGTGCTTTATCCTTTAAGAAGAGCTTATTTTCACCTGGACCAGGAATGTTGCCTCAACCAAGAGGTGCCAGATTTGTGCCCGTTGTATAATCAATACTTTTAGACATTTGTTGCAACTTACAAAGTCCAATTCTTTCCTCTTTTATTAACAACTGAGAAATTTATCTAAATGTCAGACTTACTTTGTTTTGGTTCTGTATAGTAAAAACCTACTTTTTCCTCAACTTTTGTTGACCCCTTCCTTCTTATTAAATCCTACGATGTAGTTTTTTGCCTGCTCTTGTGAGTTTTGTGTTGGGTCCTGAGGGATCTCAATCCCAAAGCAGTCTACTGTGGGTTTTTGGTAAGTGGTTTGATAACTGCCAGTTTGAAAGTATGAGGCGTGTCCTTGAGGAAGAAAACAGTTAAAGGATTAGTCCACTTTTAAATAAACTTTTCCTGATAATTTACTCACCCCCATGTCATCCAAGATGTCCATGTCTTTCTTTCTTCAGTCGAAAAGAAATGAAGGTTTTTGATGAAAACATTCCAGGATTTTTTTCCAGATAGTACACTTGAATAGGCACCAAACAGTTGAGGGTCATAATTAGTTTCACTGCAGCTTCAAATTTTTCTACACGATCCCAGATGAGAGATAAGGGTCTTATCTAGTGAAACCATCGCTCATTTTCTGAAAAAAATTGAAAATTATATAAGTTTTAACCAGAAATGCTCATCTTGAACTAGCTCTGTTCTTCTTCTTTATTAGAATTCCAGCAGTGTAGACACTGCTAAGTGTATTACTACCGTCCACAGGTCAAAGTTTGAACTAATTGTTAATTAAAATTGTCATATAAAAATTTGTTCAAAACTTTGACCTGTGGAGGGCAGTAATACACTTAGCAGTGTCTACACTGCTGGAATTCTAATAAAGAAGAAGAACAGAGCTAGTTCAAGATGAGCATTTCTGGTTAAAACTTATATAATTTTACATTTTTTTTCAGAAAATGAGCGATGGTTTCACTAGATAAGACCCTTATTTCTCATCTGGGATCGTGTTGAACAATTTGAAGCTGCAGTGAAACTAATTTTGACCTTCAACTGTTTGGTGCCTATTCAAGTGTACTATCTGGAAAAAAATCCTGGAAAGTTTTCATCAAAAACTTTCATTTCTTTTCAACTGAAGAAAGAAAGACATGGACATCTTGGATGACATGGAGGTGAGTAAATTATTAGGAAAAGTTTATTTAAAAGTGAACTAATCCTTTAACAATATTGACAAGATGTTCTGATATTACAGGTTATACCCACAAAGCTACTGAAAGAGGTGTAAGATCTAACGCTTTTTGATGTCCATTGCTTTGTGCTATTTAACTGGGGTTAACTTATATTTGTCTTTTTCTGCTTTAGACCTGATAGTGCTGAAAGTTGAGAGTCAAGAACTGAATGATATGGAAGAAAAAGACCTTCGTGAGAAACATCATGAGTTTATCACTGGAGAAAATTTTTTTAGCGACTCGCAGACTGAAAAGACTTCCTCACAAAAAACTGGAACTACAAATTTTAAAGTCCACATGAGAATTCACACTGGAGAGAGCTGTTTCACCTGCCAACAGTGTGGGAAAAGTTTCTCACTGAAAGGAAATCTTAAAAAACACATGAAAATTCACACTGGAGAGAAGCCTTACACCTGCTTTCAGTGTGGAAAGAGATTTACACAGAAAAAAAATCTTGATGCCCACATGAGAATTCACACTGGACAGACCCCTTATACCTGCAAACTGTGTGGGAAGAGTTTTTCACTAAAAGGAAACCTTAAAACTCACATGAGAATTCACTCCGGAGAAAAACCGTTCATATGCGCTCAGTGTGGAAAAAGTTTTAGACAGAAAAAAAACCTTGATGCCCACATGAGAATTCACACTGGACAGACCCCTTATAGCTGCAAACTGTGTGGGAAGAGTTTCTCACTGAAAGGAAATCTTACAACTCACATGAGAGTTCACACTGGAGCAAGCCCTTTCACCTGCGAACAGTGTGAAAAGAGCTTCTCACTAAAAGGAAATCTTAAAAAACACATGAAAATTCACACTGGAGAGAAGCCTTTCACCTGCCCTCAGTGTGGAAAAAGTTTTAGACAGAAAAAAAACCTTGATGCCCACATGAGAATTCACACTGGACAGACCCCTTACACCTGCAAACTGTGTAAGAAGAGTTTCTCACTAAAAGGAAATCTCAAAACTCACATGAGAATTCACACTGGAGAAAAGCCGTTCATATGCCCTCAGTGTGGAAAAAGTTTTAGACAGAAAAACAACCTTAATGACCACATGAGAAGTCACACTGGAGAGAGTCCTTACACCTGCAAACTGTGTGGGAAGAGCTTCTCCCGTAAAGATAGTTTTAGGATACACATGAGAATTCACACTGGAGAGAAGCCGTGTGTATGTAGTCAGTGTGGAAAGAGTTTCAGATGTAAAGGTACCCTTAATCACCATATGAAGATTCACTCAAGAAAGGACTATTTTATATGTCATCAGTGTGGAAGGAGTTTCACAGACAGGAAACACCTTAAGAATCATGTAATAACTCACACTGGAGAGAAGCCTTTCATGTGTCATCACTGTGGAAAGACTTGCATAAACAAATCAAACCTTGAGGTTCACATAAGGATTCACACTGGAGAGAAGCCTTTCACCTGCCCTCAGTGTGGAAAGAGTTTCACACGTAAAGGAAACCTTAACATTCACATTAGAGTTCACAAAGGAGAGAGGCCTTACAAGTGTCTTCAGTGCGAGAAGAGTTTCACATTTCATACAATCCTGAAACGTCATTTGCAAACTCATTCTGGAAAGAAAATGCTGTGTTCCTCAGTGTGAAAATGGAGCAATTCCAACAATCACCTGCACATTCAGTTTGGATGAAGGCCATTTGTGATCAGTGTAAAAAAAAAAATTTCTTTGCCATCCCACTCATGCAAATGTGAGACCCTGTTTGTGTTCTTTGTGAGAGACTATGGCACCAGAAAATACATATCGGTGTGTGAAACTGAGACCGTGGGTCACATCTGATTGTCCTTTAGGACCACTTCTTTACATTTTATTTTTCTGCTTTTGTATTTTCTTTTGTGTATATGTTCTCCGCTGAAGATCATCTCCTGCTATAGTTTAAAATTCTGTCTTGCAGTCAAATGATAATGTACCTGAAAGATTATAAATAAAAGGACATAAACTGAATTAAATGAACATTGCACTGCATTATTTGATTCATCTTTATTGAATGAATGCACAGGTTAATATGTTTTCAATCTGGACTTTAATATGGCTACTGTTGGGGCTCATCAGGTGGTATCTGGAAGCTGGTTCCTGCCGTGATTGTGTAAAAAGCTAAACATTCTATCTGTTTCTAGCTTATTTAGTCAAGTCAATTTCAATTTACTGTAGTAATATCTGGATTTGCTTACTGGCAATTATGGAACCCTGGGAATATCAAGCAATTTTATCAGCACACTTGATTCTTTGTTGTATTTCAGATAGCCTGTATGTACATAGTTATTTTTGGTGAAATAAACAATCCTAAACAGTTTGCCTTTTTCATGTTAAATAATCATTAGAGAAAGTAATTTAATCCTATAAAAGAATTAATTCATTCTCCAAACCACTTGTCTTATGCAGGGTTGGGGGATGCTGTAGCCTTTCCCAGTATATCTTGGGCTGAAGGTAGGGGATCACCTTAGGGCTTCGTCACACTAATAAATGTTCGTTTAAAAACGCATCTTTTTCTCTCTGTTTTCGCCTCCTGTCCACACTGAGACAGCATTTTTGTTATGGAAGACAACTTTTTAAAAACGCTCTCCCAAGTCGATAAATTTTGGACTGTTAAAACAGGTATTTGAAAACAATGAAGCATGTTTAGTCGTGACGCATATTGTACTCAAAGATATGTTAGTTTTCCGATCTCTTTATGAACTTTTTGAAGTGTCAGTTGCAAAGGCAGTCAATGGAGAGACAGCCATCTCTCAAATTTCATTAAAAAA
Organism: Anabarilius grahami; assembly: GCA_003731715.1. Lineage (NCBI taxonomy): Eukaryota > Metazoa > Chordata > Actinopteri > Cypriniformes > Xenocyprididae > Anabarilius > Anabarilius grahami. The sequence continues at coordinate 40,731 of RJVU01022321.1, forward strand.
AAATAAAAAAAACTTCATTTGTGTTCCGAAGATGAACAAAAGTCTTACGAGTTTGGAGCGTGATTGATTAATGAAATAANTGAAAACAATGAAGCATGTTTAGTCGTGACGCATATTGTACTCAAAGATATGTTAGTTTTCCGATCTCTTTATGAACTTTTTGAAGTGTCAGTTGCAAAGGCGGTCAATGGAGAGACATCTATCTCTCAAATTTCATTAAAAAAATAATAAAAAAAACTTCATTTGTGTTCCGAAGATGAACAAAAGTCTTACGAGTTTGGAGCGTGATTGATTAATGAAATAAATAATTTTCTTTTTGGGGTGAACTAACCCTTCAAGTATTGGATTTCTCATACAGTATATTAGATACTTGAATTTTTCTGCTCAAATGTGTGTGTGTGTATTTGAGAAGGAGAAGCTGTAATTTCTTACAATAATTAGTAATTCTATGAAAATGACAAAACGTAAAACAGATCAGAAGAATGCAACAGGTTATATTCCAAACAAGAGACTTATTGGCTCAGTGTCAGTAATCAAGCGATGAGAGCAGTTGAGCAACTAAGATATGGATGACAGTTCTTATCTGTTTTAGATGGTGGAGACTGGAGATGGTTGGACCGGATGACTGAAGCTGGCAGCAGACAACGGAAGACTGACGGGTAGAGAAGAGGATTGTACAGTTAAGTAGTCAGGTAAGTGGTTTAGTTTGAACGACGAGACCAGACAATGGTAAACTGATGGGTGCTGGCTTATATAGTGTGTGGTTGATCAGAACTTGGTGATTGAACAAGTGGGTGGAGTGTAGATGTCTGCTGCTGACTCTGTGACAGTACCCCCTCCCTCCTCCATGGGCAGCTCTCGATGACCGCGGTGGACGATGACAGGCCTCTGCTTCTTGGTGCCGGATGGTAGGTGTGAACCTCAAGTAACAGTGATGGATCCAGAATGTCACCATGGGCAACCCAAGATCTTCCCTCTGGGCCAACAAAGCCCTCCTGGTCGATGAGGTATTCTAGTAGATGAATGTAAGTTCCAGACCCTCTCACTCTCTTGGAACCAATGGGGGACAGCTGTGACTCCAAGAAGATGGAAGAAGGCAAGCCATACTTTGGAGAAAAATTGGGGACCACGGTCGAAGAGGATATCTTCAGGTATCCTAAAGTGACAAGAGTTGTTGGAACAGTTTTGCCGTTTCAAGGGTTGTGGGTAGCCCTCTCAGAGAAATTAATTTACACACTTTTAAGAAGCTTTCTACAATGATGAGGACACAGGTGTGGGAGTCGGAAGGTGGTAGATCAGTGGTGAAATCAATTCCTGTGTGGGGACAGGTTGGAGTACCAATTTACCTTCAGGAAGATGACATGGAACTTTTGAGATGGCACAGCCTCTGCATCCATATTGGGCCCACCAGTAGAGGTTGCTGATGAGCGAGAGGGTCAGCTGGCTCCCTGGGTGTCCAGAGCCCAGTAATGTATGCACTGAGTCCATGAGGGACAGACAGAGGTGAGTAGGTCAGCTCAGACCATGTGGCTTTTGTGATTTGTTCATCAAGGAACCACTGAATGGGACTGACAATGATGCCTGGAGGGAGAATGGGTTCAAGAGGAGTGGTAGCGGATTCTGGATTGTGTATACAGGATAGTGTGTCAGCTTTTCTGGTTCTTGTCACTAGGTGGGTAAGTCACAGTGAAGGTAAATTGAGTGAAGAAGAGAGCCCAGTGAGCTTGATTGGTGTTCAGTCTCTTGGCTTCATAGAGGTTCTGTAGATTACTGTGGTCTGTGATTACTTCAAATGGGTGTTTGGCTTCTTCCAGCCAATGTCTCCATTCTTCTAATGCAAGCAGTTTGTGGTTGCCTATGTAATAATATTGTTGAATATTAGGTGTCCCCAACTAAGCAAACCAGAGACGACAGTGGCAAGGAACCGAGACTCCAACAAGTGACAGAAAGGAGGAAAAAAATAGCTTGGGAGAAACCAGGCTCAGTCAGAGGGCCAGTTCTCCTCTGGCCAACAAATGAACAGTGCATAATTATGATTCAGGCAGCATTACAGGTCAGAAGTCAGATTGAATTTGAACATTTAAAACTCTGCTTTTAGGAGTGCAAAAAATTCCCCAGGCCATCACAGCTGCAAATTTGGCAGCAGCTAAGGCTGCTATCATGGAAGAATGGGGAATTAGGCACATTAGGCCTCTGCCTCCAAAATAATACCACTTAAAATGGTGGACCTTTGTCATTGTCTGATGAAATGGCCAAAAAAAACACATCTGTGATGGCCCAACAGCTGGCAGAAATGATTATCCGACAACTCTGAGAAAATCCATGATTTGCAGTCCATGAATACCCTAACTTTACCAACTTTTCTGGACCCACATTTTAAAATGCTAAGATTCCTCAGACCATAAAAGGGCAAAGAAGCTGTTAGAAGACTCACTTCTGTGCATTTGTAATTTCGCAGGAAACACAACCACCAGCAATGCAGGCAGTGCCAGCTCAAGATGAGGGACCTTCAACATCAGATACCATCTTCATGCTGTACATTTTGTTGATATTTAACTTGCATTTCATAACCAATTTTAGGTGACTTTTAGCATCATTTAGATGCATTTGTCCAGCAGACAAAAAAAAACAATACAGCTGATGCAATGGTGGAGGTTCAGTGCTACTTGGCTGAGTCAAATATTCCAAGAGGAGAGGACCCTCTATGTTTTTTCTCAAAGATTTTGGTGTTGTCAAGCTTCATCTGTCCCATATGATCAACTCAGCCCGAAGACAGTGGAACAAATATTGTTTTTAAGCAAAAATAATTAAATTTATCCCTCTTGTTACACAAGCACTTCGATGAATGTATAAAATATAAAATGAAGCAGCTTCAAACAGGCCCGAAGTCCGGCCCGTGTGTGAGATATGACATGAAAATTGGCCCGAAGCCTAGCCCTTGGGGCTTAAGTAAGTCGGGGCTTGTCGGGCCCACTGATGCAGCAAAATTTATGCTTTTTAGGAGGACCTTCACCAGAGTTTTAAGTACACTTTCTCTACAGACTTACCGAGTATCTGACAGTTTCTTCAGCTCCAGTGGACGCTGATCGGGTTGCTTCTTCTGCATTTCAATAAATGCAGAGTACTGTTTTGATGAGGTATAAAAATGTAAAGTTTTTCAACTAGATTGAAAAAGTTGACAAAACAGATGTTTGATTTTGCACTTTCTACCAATACCAGATTAAGGCAGTGTGCTTGTCAGTGCACATACAAGACCTTTGGATTTTGCCATAGGATTCTGGTCAGCAGTCCCTTATAGTTCCCACTCATGTTTGCAGCCCCATCATAACCTTGACCCTGGATGTTTTCTATTTTCAGGTCATTTTCTTCCAGTAGAGCCTTCACAAGATTTTCAAGAGCATCTCCACTTGTTGAATGCACATTGCACACCTGAATGAAATGATCCTTTATTTTTCATATTGTGTACAAATCTCACAACAAGCCTGTTCAGTGTGGGACACGTCATCCAATGTGATAGTAAAAATGGATAAGGATATACCATGGTATACCATGTTTCGGTAAACTTTCCACCGTGGAGAAACTATATCGGCTTGGCGATATTGATTAGTGTGCTCCTGTCTAGCATGCTTTTGTCTACTACCAGCATAGCCTGTGACGCAATCAATCAAAAGGTGTCGCTAATATCCACTTCCGCATAACATTGTTAAAGGGCTATACTCCTAATTTGGCTCCTACAAATAATAATAAGTGAACAAGCACACCGCTCCGATAATCCAGATTTTTTTTATCAAATCCACAAATCTGTTTGAAGAACCAAATTAGCCAGTGATCAATTATCAAGATTAGAAGATCTACAGCTACAGGCACTTGTGAAAGTGAAAGTGAAAAAGTGAAAATGAAGTGACATGTGGCCAAGTATGGTGACCCATACTAGGAATTTGTGCTCTGCATTTAACCCATCCAAGCGCACACACACAGCAGTGAACACACACACCGTGAACACACACCCGGAGCAGTGGGCAGCCATTGCTGCGGCGCCCGGGGAGCAGTTGGGGGTACGGTGCCTTGCTCAAGGGTCTCACCTCAGTCGTGGTATTGAGGGTGGGGAGAGCGCTGGACATTCACTCCCCTCACCGACAATCCCTGCCGGACCTGAGACTCGAACCCATGACCTTTGGGTTACAAGTCCGACTCTCTATCCATTAGGCCACGACTGCCCCTTTCTTGTGAAGGCTCTACTTAATCTTGTCTTGCTTTGCCCACACTATAAACCTGATTGTGAGGGAAGGATTAAAACACATTCAGGAGGTTGTGGCAAAGGTGAAAACTATTGTTGAGCACTATAACAGGAGCACTACTGCATCAGAACATCTCAAAGCAACTCAGACATAGATGAACCTTGAAGGGTTAAAGCTCAAATAAGATGTAGTAACAAGGTGGAACTCTACTTTTTACAAGCTACAAAGATTTTGGCAGCAAAAAAGATGCCATAAATGCCACACTTGCCCTTATCAGCCCCCGCTTGCCAACACTGACCCCAATGAATGGGAGATTGTGAACAATGCCTGGTTTTCTTTGCTTCTAAACAACACAGATAAATGACAGTATCTAAAGTTATTCTAACTGCAAGGGGGCCGCAAGTCAACCAGTAACAGCTGGAAAGTTTGACTGTTCTAGGTTTCGGCAATGGTAAATTCATTGGCTGCTGACATGCAACAGCGTTTCTTTAGCTTGTTGACAGAGGCCACCCTGTTTGACACAAAATTTAAACAGAAGGGCTTTCATAATCCAGCAGAAACAGATGAGGCCAGCAAGAGTACTAGCACTTCAGCACTTGTGTCCAGCAGGCAGCTGAATAAACCTCATGCTGAAAGTACTAGGCTTCCTACCCCCTCTTTTGAGCAACATTCAAGGCTTATTTATACTTCTGCGTCGAGTGTAGGCTGTGTAGTGTGCGTAGCCTGACATGCAACTCTTCAAAAATGTAACAACGCGTCAATTCTACGCGGGCTGCGAGTGCTGTGATTGGTCTGCTAGAACCCCTCCCTCAGGTCAAAAAACTGCCGTGGAGCAATCGGAGATGAGCGTTTTCACCTTCCATATGAATGAAAAAACACTCCGTTTCAAGGGGACACATGCAGTCAAACTGCAACATAAGGTGTTACCTATTTGCCGCTTCTCTGCCATTTCTACCTGTAAGCTTCTCCGACAAAATACATGACAAGCTGCTTCTTCGACTTTTGCCTTGATCCTCAACATGACCGCAGACACTGCCCACTGGTGGTCTGCATGCACGTTGACGCAGAATTATAAATGAAAAAGACGCATAGCCTACGACGCTGAGGCTCCGGCATAGGTCCGACGCAGAAGTATAAACCAGCCTTCAGTCTGGGGGACTTTGATGAGATGGTGGCTAATTCATTCACTGTCAGGAATGCCACGTCAGAAGCAATGGCAGCAATGAGGATTTATTTGGCAAAGCCCCTGATTCCAAGGAGTGAGGATCCACTCAATGGAAAGGACGACAATAGACATTATGAAGAGGAGACTTGGCAAATCATTTCAGAGAGGAGGAACAGGCTGCAACCCAACAAAGTCAGACAGCTTGATTTCATGAATGCAAACTTTTCCTAAAATCAGGACAAATGTCATTGCCCAGCACATGCACTGCTCGCACCTGTCACAGCTTGCCCATTCACTTCTGATTCAGTGAGTAAAGACACTGCAGTTCAAGGTACCTCATTCTCTGCTGCATTTGAAAACCTTCCCTTTGTGCCCTTGTTCAAAGAGTTGGAAGTGGATAGCTTTTTTGGAGTTTTTGAAAGAATAGCTGTATCATTAGGATGGCCAAAAGATGTATGGCCATTATTGTTGCAGTGCCGGTTTGTCAGGGAAAGCCTTGTAAGTTTTTCCACATTTTCAATAGAGGATAGTTTGCAGCAGGGGTGTCCAACCCTGGTCCTGGAGGGCTACCGTCCTGCAGATTTCAGTTCCAACCCTGCTCCAACACACCTGTCTGTAAATATCAAGCAGCCCTGAACACCATGATTAGCTGGTTCAGGTGTGTTTGATTCGGGTTGAAGTTAAAAATCTAGCCCTCCAGGACCAGGGTTGGACACCCCTGGTTAGATTCATTCTTTATTGTCCTCATTAGAGGAAATTTGTTTTCACAGACTGTACAAACAACATTCAACACACAACAAAAAAACCAACAAAGCTTTATACATTGTGCTCTTATAGCTGCGAGTACAAAACTTTTCCCTAGGCGTGATTTTTTTTGTTTTATGGGGTAAAAGTTGGGAGTGGGAAGACCAATTATTTTTATGGAAACGTTAGTAATTTTAAGTAGCTAATTTCTGTTGGTAAGAGAAAGCATAGTTAAATAGTAGGTGGCACAATACAGAAGGATGGGTTCGATAATACTTCTGTACAAAAGAAGCAAGAGATGTGGTTTAACTCAGAGAGTCGTAAGTTTGCGTATGACAAATAGTCTTTGTTGGCAGCGTCTATTAATGTCTGTGATGTGATGGCATGATTTTGGATAGCAAATTGAGTTTTGACCAAGATATCTAAAACTGCTGACAATTTCTACTGACTGACCATTGATGGCGATAGGGCAGTGAGGGGTGGAGAGTTTGTCGTGTATCAAGGATAAGTTCCTTTGTTTTGGTGATGTTGAGGAGATGATGACTGTCTTCCTTCTGGTTAACAGTAGGAAACTGTGAAGGCAGCTTTGTGCGTTCGAGTTGGTTACAGACGTGTCATGTTTAGAGTTTGTTTTTAATCTGTTTTCCTGTTCTGTTCAAGTCTGTGTTTCTGTGTATACGCACAAATTTTGTATCGGATAGGCATTTTCGTGTGTACTGCCTATCCGTATATTTTGTGAAACGATGTCATCACCCCACGTGTCAACCCTGGTCAGACGCCGCTAACAGCACAAAACAGCGACAACAACAATAGCTTGTGTTCGTGCTGCAGAAGCTACTGAGCTAAAATAAAGCGTTATTTCTAAGCTATACTATAGTTTGTATTAGGGCTGCACGATTAATCGCATGCGATTGTCACGCGCATTTCGTCAGTAAAGCCGGTTCCCTGATTAACGCTAAATCGCCATCACCTGCTTTCAAATGGAGCGGCATTTAATAGACAGAGCCGCAGATCACTGACAAGCCACGCAATATCGCGTTCATATCGCAGATGAATCGCCTTCGATAATGAACGCGATATTGCGTGGCTTGTCAGTGATCTACGGCTCTGTCTATTAAATGCCGCTCCATTTGAAAGCAGGTGATGGCGATTTAGCGGTAATCAGGGAACCGGCTTTACTGACGAAATGCACGTGACAGTCTCATGCGATTAATCGTGCAGCCCTAGTTTGTATACAGAGCGCAAGTTTATACTCCGTTTTAAGTGTATCTGTGGCAGAATTACAGCGCCACATACTGGTCTGGCATGTATACTACATCGTTTTGAGTTGTTTCAGTGGTTTCGTGTGGACGCAGATATTTCTTGAGATGAGGAAAAAAAAAAAAAAAAGATCAGATAGGGTAGGCTCTGGCTTAGTGTGGACGTAGCCAGTTAGCTTGTAAAAGAAAATCGACATCATATATCGGTCATCAGAGAAAAACCCATGTCAAATTGTTCAAAAACTAGTTCTTGTCTATTCAGAAAGATCGACAGATAAAGAATGTTAGGCGATGTTTAGCTAATACACAACCCACAGCTAAAACCAGCTTCCAGATGTCATAAGAGTATATTAATGTACAGATTGAAAACATTTTTTACCAGTGCATTAATTCAATAAAGAACAGTGGAATGTTTATTATTTCATACAGTTTGTCCTTTTATTTTTACATTGCACCATTTCACAGCAATACTGAAGTTTATGTAATATATTGAACTGAATCAAATATGATGCCTCTACTCAATGAAAATTAATTTCATACAGATACATATCTTGGTGCTATTTTAAATTGCTGAGCATTTCAAACTCTTCACACAAAGAACACAAACAGGGTCTCAAATCTGAATGACTTATAAGATGCATATTTAAGTGTGATCACAATTAAGTTGCCTCCCTCCAGAGTGATTTTTGAAATTTCTCAGGTTTCTAAACCTCGTCATGCTGATGAACACTCCAATTTCTTTGCAGAATGATTTTGCAAATGACGTTTCAGGTCTGTGTGAAACGTGAAACTCTTTTCACACTGAAGACACTTGTAAGGCTTCTCTCCAGTGTGAACTCTCATGTGAATCTTTAGGTTTGCTTTGTTTGAGCGAGTCTTTCCACAGTGATGGCACATGAAAGGCTTCTCTCCAATGTGGCTTATTACATGATTCTTAAGGTGTTTCCTGTCTGTGAAACTCATTCTACATTGATGACATATAAAACTGTTTTGTCTTGAGTGAGTCCTCATATGGAAATCAAGGTTTACTTTACGTCTGAAGCTCTTTTCACACTGATCACATGTGAATGACTTCTCTCCAGTGTGAATTTTCATGTGGACATTAAGGCTTCCTTGATGTGTAAAACTCCTTCCACACTGAGAGCATATGAACGGCTTCTCTCCAGTATGAATTCTCATGTGGGCATTTATTGTTGCTTTATGTGAAAAACTCATTCCACACTGTTGGCAAGTGTAAGGCTTTTCTCCAGTGTGAATTCTCATGTGTTTTTTAAGGTTTCCTTTTTCAGTGAAACCTTTTCCACACTGTTGACAGGTAAAAGGCTTCTCTCCAGTGTGAATTCTCATGTGGACGTTAAGGTTTCCATTTTGACTGAAACTCTTTCCACACCGAGGGCATGTGTAATGGCTCTCCCCAGTATGAGTTCTCATGTGGACTTTAATCGTCGCTTTATGTGTAAAACTCTTTCCACACTGTTGGCAGGTGTAAGGGGTTTCTCCCGTGTGAAGTCTCATGTGGACTTTAAGGCTTCCGTTTCTAGTGAAACTCTTTCCACACTGTTGGCATGTGTAAGGTTTCTCTCCAGTGTGAATTCTCATGTGTTTTTTAAGGTTTTCATTTTTAGTGAAACCTTTTCTACATTGTTGGCAAGAGAAAGGCTTCTCTCCATTGTGAATTCTCATGTGGACTTTAAGGTTTCCATGATGATTAAAACCCTTTCCACACTGAAAGCAGGTGAAACTTCTAATTACAATATTTTGACAACTTTTTTGTGAGAAAGTCTTTTCAGTCTGTGAGCAAATAAAATATTTTTCTGCAGTTATGAAATCTTCCTTTACATCGGGTTCTTGACTCTCCTCTTTCAGTGGCATCAGATCTGTGGTGAAAAATGACAAATAACCTCAGTTTAATGGCACAAAGCAACAGACATCAAATCATTTAGACCAGTGGCCATTATTCAGGGCGCACATCCTGATTTTGCTGAGTTAGATGCGTTCCTGGAACAACATTCCAGTCTGAAAATTTAGTCTTAACCCTATTCCCACCCCTAAACCTAACCCTACCCATAAGTTATCCCAAAAATCTGAGGGAAATGATAGATGAATAACACTGATGTAGAAGCACCAATTCATGATTTTAAGCCTAAACTTGACATAATCTGTAAACTTGTCCCTCAAATCTGATTGGTTGATTTGAATGTTGTTCCAGGAACATGTTGAACTCAGCAAAATCAGGTTCTGCATTCAGGGCCCCTTATCACCCCCATTAAATAAAATGTATTATGAAATTTCAGACAAGCTGCATATCAGCCGTTTTGACATTTTTCATAAAGTGTGATATTTCCTAAGGCCCTGTTCAACCTGGTATTAAGATGCATTTTGGTCAATCAGAATGAGTGGACGATGCTAAATACAGGTGTACAAAGGGTGTAAAACGTTTTGAGCTTGTCCACTTTCGACCGGATTGTTTTTGTAGTGGAAACGCTTATGTGGTTGAATGTGTTCGAACAGCCACAAAAAGACTGCCTACTCTCCTAACGCGTTAAGGTAATCGTGCGCTATCCAGACGGGATTTAAACTTTATCACCAGAAGACCCGTTTGGTTTGAAGATAAAAAAAAAATACCAATCACATTTCTATCACACACTCACAATGTTCAGCTGGTCTTGCGGCTGTCAGCTGCTATTCTCCGTATGATTGTCCATTATCATATGTAAATTTTGCGAGCTTATTTTGTTCATTAGATCTGAAAAAACCCATACATTTACCCGCACATAGACCCTCCCCTTGAAGAAATCAGGACAAAAGAGATGGATTAAAATAGCAGGTGGAAACGAGTATTTGTCTCCCTAATCCACTTGTGATTCGATCTTAATACCAGGTGGAAACAGGGTTAAATTATTTGACATTGGCACAAAATTTGGTAGTGTTCAGCAGATTTACAAAAAAAAAACCTTAAAAGCATTTGTAATGTTGTCAGAAATCTGTATTATGATGTTCCTTGGTTTATAACAGTGGTCCCCGACTTTGCTCTCGGAGAGCTACTGTCTTGCAGAGTTTAGCACCAATCACAATCAAACACCTGAAACGGCTAATCAAGGTGTTCGGGATAACTTGAAAATGAAAGGAAGGTGTGTTGGAGCAGGTTTTGAACTGAAGTCCCTGGTTTATGATGATTCTAACAATATATAATTTGTCATTGTCCATTAATTTGCTTGTCCACCATTTTGAAGTTTGCAAAAAAACAAAATCATTGATATGCCAACAAATCTCTACCAATTTTGTCCAGAATCTGCTCTGATGAACTTTAGACCGAGCCGCACAATATTCTTTGATATTTTTTGATATTTCCGAGAGAAGTCTTTCAGAAGTGGACCATTTCTACGTGTTTCCCTATTCTACGTTAACCTAAAATAATTTTGCTTCAACATGATAAACATATCTAATAATTTCTGTAATACATTATCATTTTAATTTTCAACTTATAAAAGGTTAAAATATGTTTAAATTATATATGTTAAAAATACTGTGGGGAATAGCAAATGTAAGTTATATTATTTATATATTGTGGCACACTGTGATAAGCGGAGAACACCCAACCAGATGGGCAAAAACTCCTGTGTGGCAAAATAATGTTTCTAATATACATTTTTTGCGGAAAAATGTCGACAATCTTTTTCCATTCATCTTTAGTGCATAAATTCTCTGTCGATATGACAAATGTCGCAAAAA
>RJVU01022667.1:0-16242 GCA_003731715.1 Anabarilius grahami
GGTCTGAAAGCAAGACTTGAAGAAAAAGATCTACTGAGAATCTTTGCAGAATATGACATTGTGTATGGAAGGAAATGAATGCCAAATGTTTTTGAAACAAAAAAGCTTGTTGAATTTCACTAACTGGAAAAAAATGCTTTGCATTAACCATGCTTGTATTTTAATGTAGGCTGAAATTCAACATGGTTGTATATTTAAGCTGTGAATATTTCAGTTCCAAACATTTCACACACATTTTAATTATTAAAAATTCAATAATCAATATTCACCTTTCAGATTTCATGCAAGTGTATGCAATAACATTTAAATTATTTGATAACTAAATTGAATGTTTTTGTGTTTTTTATTGAACTCTCAGTCATACAAATGAATATCTTATAATGATTATTACAAGTAGGAGCAGAACTACTGGCTTTAGTGTGTCCCCTGGGCAATGAGGGCCCCTATAATTGTCACCACCTTTCAACCCACTAAGGACAGCCGTGAACGTTACATTCAGTAATAAGTCATCCTAGCTAGCGTTAGCTAACTGCCGTAATATCATTAGTGTGCTGTGATGACATAACATCTGGTTAGCTCCAGAGTTTTGCGCCCATGTCTTTGGTCTCGTGTATATCTTTTTGAGTACCTGCTGTCTGCGTTGCAAGTCCCATTCAAGAACCTTTTCACCATTTTTCAAGTTAATCACTGATTTTAGTCTACTACACCTGGTTTGTTTGTCGGACAAAACGGCGGATAGTCACGGGGGCACATAATATCTGCGTTATGATTGGTCAGATCACCTGTCATGTGACAAGAACCAACCAAAAGGTTTTTACAGAGGGAATTTTGGCTATCTCTTTTTATCACTCAGAAAAAACTATCAACAGCCAGAAAAAAAATAATTTTCACCATTTTTTTTAGGAATAAAATCAGGCAAATTATATGTCAACAAATTCCTCTGTAAAAACCTTTAGAATATAGTGTAACGGACAAGACGTTACCTGTTGCATTACTGTATTTTAGCTCCATTATTATTATTGTTTTCTTAGTGTGTAGTGTGTAAACTGGTAGTACCACTAGGAGCAGCTTGAGGGCGCTAGTGCCTGGAGGTAGCCGGGCATATAAGCTTGGCCACCATAGAAGAAGTTAGCTTGTTTGGTTGAGGGAAGCCTCATGGTTTGAACTCAAGCTACCTGCTTGCTCTTCTAATTGATGTCCTTTGTTGAGAACTCTGAGTTTCTGCTCAACTGTAAGCATGGATTGAATTCCTGATGTTGTTTGTTAAATAAATTTAAAAGAGACAAAACTGGCTTATTTACTGACACATGTAAATAAGCACTTGTGAGAATAATAAAATAGGTTTAAAAGATAATTTGTTTCGTGAAGAGATTTTTATCAGTACATCATCTGAAAAATACAAAGGAGGTGTTACAGCACCCGAACAGGGACCTTCCTAATTGAACTTTATGGAGTCCCTTTTATTAAAAATATAAATTTTGACTGTACTGATTTATCTTCACAAACAAATATTATAAACAAGCAACCATCATCTGCAATGGAAGAGAGCGCACCCATCACTGATTTTTCAGACAAAGCTTTTGTTCAGCGCAGAGACCCTGTAACTAATCTCATTGATACCTTTAGTGAATTATACTTAGACTCTGAAGAAGAGAGAGAACGTAGAGACCCAGCAAACACATTTACGTCTGTGGCACGTTGCAGTTCTACTATGGCAACGTCGCGGTCTTCGTGCCGACAACGTTGTGACAACGTAGAATTGTAAGACGCCACAGGACTGTAGCAACGTTATAGTGTAACTTTGAGGGGTTAGTTCACCCAAAAATTAAATTTCTGTCATTAATTACTCACCCTCATGTCGTTCCTTCTTTCATCTTCAGAACACAAATTAAGATATTTTTGATGAAATCCGAGGGTATCTGATCAACATATCCACATGAACGCAGCATTGTCATTGCACCTTTGAGGTCCAGGAAGGTAGTTAAACATTGTTAAAATAGTCCACATGACTACAGTGGTTCAACCTTAATGTTATGAAGCAATGAGAATACTTTGTGTGCCAAAACAAAACAAAAATAACAATTTACTGGCGAATACTGAGCCCACGTTTGGACCTAAACACAGAACCACTGAACGTAAACAATGTAGCAGAATGACGGGACAGACAAATTTGTAGAATAAAGTTATCTTAGTTTTGTTTTTGCACAAGTATTCTCGTCGCTTCATGACATTAAGGTTGAACCACTGTAGTCACGTTGACTATTTTAACCATGTGTTTCACTACCTTTCTGGACGTCAAAAGGTGCAATGACGTTGCTGTCTATGTGTGGATCAGATACCCTCGGATTTCATCAAAAATATCTTAATTTGTGTTCTGAAGAGGAATGAAGGTCTTATGGGTGTGGAACGACATGAGGGTGAGTAATAACCCTTTAAAGCGTTACCAAAAGAAAGATTACCTTAAAGAGAAATGGCCTAAATGTTGCTGTGGCATCACTGAATGTGTGTATAGTTGCTCCGTAGTCCCTCCAGCATCTCTGGATCAATGACATACAGTATTAGTAAATTATGACCATTTTTGATATATAATGTATTGTGTAAATCTGCGTATCTATTTATACTTGCCAAAAAATCCAGCTCTTGGCAAGGTGTCAAGACCTTTCCATGTCCGTGATGGCTCGGGTGCTGAAAATAGTATGCAGAATCATATTGTTAATAAAACTACTATCTGCTGTTATAGACAAATGACGACAACATTATAGTTCACAGTAAAAATAAATAAAATAAAAATCTTTTTAGATAAATTCTTACTTGTTCTTGGTGAGGAGAGCAGGGCCTGTTGTATGGTGTTGATTTTGCCTAAAAAGAGAGAGAGAGAGATTTTTGTAGCTAACAACACTTTCACACAAGTATTACAGGAATTACAGCTGCACTGATCTGAGGTGAATCTCACAAATGAAAACATTCTGAAAGTAGTACTTACTTTTTTTATTGTATACTTAATCTTTAATTGTATTAAATTTGATAGATTTATAATAGACTCGTTCGATTTTTTTTTTTTTTACAAGAAAATACTTAAAATAGTGTATGCTTACCTTCATTGCTAGTTTTTATAGGAACACCCACTTGGAGGGTAAAACAAGGCCAAATTCAATATACATACATATACAGGCGGGCAAGCAGATGAGCAGATGAACACACAGAATGCACAGTTTGTCATTAGGCATTGCATTTATGTTCTAGGCTCATCTGCTCGTCTGTATATAGTATGCAACGTCAATAAGCTGTATAAGTAATTTGATCTTTTTAGTACTTTAAGGTACTTGAAGTGAATTGAAATACTGCTGCAGGCGCTGTATATGGATCACAAGTGCCCAAAACGTGCATTTTACACTCATATTTAGTTTACCTTTTTTTGAGACGCAACGTAACGTAGCTGTTGTTTGAAACCGATGGAAAACTGACAGGCCTGTCCTGCAGTTCTGTGCATGTTTTGCCCTCCAGGTCTCTGCTCCAGTCGCCTGACTGAAAGCTATGAGTAAGAACATAGCCTGTTGAGTAAAGAAATAAAAGAAAATCAATATAAGAATAATTGTTTTATTTCAACCCTAGCAAAGATTTACATGTATAACATACACTACCATTCAGAAGTTTGGGTCTGTAAGATTTTTTTTTTTTATGTTTTTGAAAGAATTCACTTACTTTCCAAGGGTACGTTCATTGTATCGTATCAAAAATACAATATTGAAATTATTATAATTTAAAATCTAGTATTACAATTTGTAATTTATTCCCTTGATCAAAGCTGAATTTTCAGCATCATTACTCCAGTCTTCAGTCATTTTACTNAAATAACACAATTATATATATATATATAATTTTCATTATTTTTCCATTAATGCTGTATTTCAAGTTAAAATAGACACTAGCCCTGCGTCCCAATGTCCATACTATCCATCTTAAATAGTATGTGAGATTTAAAGTGTGTCCCAAAGCATAGTATGTTGAAAAGAGTATGCCAAAAGTCCCCGGATGGTCTACTATTTCCGGTAGATTTTCAAAGTGTGGATCCGTGCACACTATTGACTCCGTGCACAAGCGTGGTGACGAACTTCCGCTGGCGCCAGAAGTCGGCATACCGGTTTCCGGTTTCCTTCCCGTCATCATTCGCATATAGTAAACAAACAAGATGAGTGCTGCCGTCAGTGCCGCTGCTAGCCATTTTGGTGCCCTAAGCATAATTGCTTTATGATGCCCCCCACCCCGACCCCGAGAAAAAAAAAAAACTTTCTAGACTAGACTAGAGCAATTATTAAATATCTTTCTTGTTCCCCCTTTTTTGTTACATATACATGGCTAAAATGTGCCTAATATTTCTATAGGCTAATGAAATAATACCGGCATTTAAAAAAAAAATGTCATTAGGCTATTTTTGGTGCCCCCTCAGCACTTGGTGCCCTACGCACAGTGCGTGATGCGCGTGGTGGGAGCGGCGGTGCTGGCTGCCGTTGTACGGAAAAAAAAAGAGGTATAATGTGCGTGACTTATCTAAATTTCAAAGAACTGAGGGTGGATCGAAGGAGCACTGCTGTGTTCCACTTTGCTCTGCTTCAAGTCGTTATAACAGCCATTTGAGCTTCCACCGCTTCCCGAAGGATACAAACCTTCGTACGCGCTGGCTGCACAAAATAAGGAGGGAGCGATTTCCGGTGACCACCCACACCAAGGTATGCAGCAGACATTTCAACGAGAATGAAATCCTCACTACTGCGAAGGGTAGACGGGAAATCGAGGCGCTGAGAGTGCAGCTCCAAACATTTCATCTTCATCACTCATTTGGGCTTAAACGGTTTGCTTCGTCACCTGAAGACATCAGATTTTACACCAGGTAAGATAGTTGTAATATCAACATCATCTCATAAATGTCTGCTTAACTGACCAAGTAATTATTTATTTCTCTGTCGTCTTATACTGTATTTTAGATTCCTCTCATACGAGCATCTGATGGCATTTTGGAACCTGATCGAGGCAGCAACAGCCAAAATGGTTCGGGTCACCAGGGCAAAGAAAACCTATTCCACTAGCACTGAAAGCCCTTTACCACTCACACTCACACATGCGCACACACACACACTCACACAGATAGATACCTAAGCATGAAAAGGATGGTTTCTGACACTCATTAGTAAGAGTGTAACAATACCCTAATTTCATGATTCAATACATATGAGATACGAACTCACAATTCAATATTATTTCAATACTCGGTAAATACAAATGGTAAAAGGTTAACAAAAATGTTAAATTTGGCATTACTTTGGGGGTGGAAAAGAATAGGCTTGGACTTGGTGCTGGTAACCAAATGCACAGGTCAATGTTGATACCAGAATAAAAATATTCATGTTTCTGAAGCTGATACACAGATTTATTTGACAAGTATGTTTGCACGGTCACTGATTAGATATATTTAAAATAATGTACGCCACTTTTACTGGTAACAAGACATTTGGCATTATCAGGACCCACAAATATTCCCCCATATTGCATTATTATACAATATATATAGTAGTTTTAAAATAGTACTGACACTATAACCTTGTAAACAAGGATTTTTTCTCACAGTAATTTTCATTTTGAGTGAACAATACACAATACATATTGTAGCACATTTTTGTATTGCGATACATTGTTACACCCCTACTCATTAAACTCATCTCCCCCAGAAACTGCTGCCGATAGATGACCTCTTCCTCTTCCTCACGTACCTGTCCACTGGCTGTACCCAGAGAGAGTTGGGTCATAGATTTAACATCCACAGAGCCCTGACTTTTGTGTCAGCACTCTTTGAGGGTTCCATGAGTGACAGGGAGGTGTTTCGTCAGTCAGGGATTACATCACTCTTAACCCCTGAGTAGTAATACCCTGGTGCTTGTGTCAAAAATGATTGATGATGACCTTTGACCTGTCTGACCTCTGGGGGCCACCCATGTCGTTCCCCTCCCCCACGGACCACCCACGAAGTTTCCCCATCCCCCAACCATGGGTGATCGTAGTATCACCCCAATGATCTTTGACATTGTTGGTGATTCTCCTGGGATCGATATGACCTTTGTCCGCATATTTTGAATAGCGATGTTGACCTGTGAACTGTCAGGACGTCTTCTGGGTGATCAAATGGCAAGCGGATGAATTTAAAGGGTTGAGGGTCATTTTTGAACTCGCCATATTTGAGGGTGTGATGGCATCAGCATTCCGGCTTGCTCTGGGTCATTTTATGACGCTCTCATCTCTCTGTCTGTGCAGACGATAAGCAACACGAGTCTAGAAACAGTCGTATCAAAAGAATAAACATATTTTATGAAATAGATTACACACATTTCAATCATCTCTTAAGGAAGTTGGTGATAAAATTATAATACACTGAATTACAAACAGTTACTAAATTTACTGAGACCAGTTAATTATAGTTTTACCTAAATGAAAAAATGCTTATAAATTATATTAACACCCCAAAATGAGTCTGTAATGAACAGCCCAAATCGGTTGAGTTACAAGATTTAAAAATGGGGATCAGATTTTACAGTGTGAGTTTACTAGTGGTTAAAAGAATGAGACATAAAACAGTAATACGTTTAAATAAGAATTGTGTATTTACAATACTCACAGGAAAACTTTAAAACATCACAATAAAGCCAGGAAAAGATTTCCTCCGGCAATGATATTCAAATGAAATTGGTTTACAAATGATTATGAAATATTAAACACCCAAAATGAGGTTCATCAAGTAGTTGAATATTCATTTTAGCTTTGTCAAAGCATAAGAGGTTTTTGTGGACATGTTTGTGGAGAGCTTCCATTGACATGTCTATATAATTTATCCCTAAAACTCAAATATCATAGTAATTCAAATTGTTGATTACTAAAAATGGTGTTTAATTTATTTAGTATATTTCAAAAAGTTAATTGAATAACATATACTTCTTTTAAAAGTTTATAAATAAATTGTATAAAATTAAACATGCTTCTAAAGCAGTATTGAACATTTATTTACAAAACAACATATTTTTCAGAGAGTATGGGAAAAACCAGTCCTTACTTTTTTATGATATCCTTAAGATGAATGCTATGAAGTGTAAATTTCTCCCCCTTCTGTGTGTCTACTAAGAGACCTTGCAGTGAAAACTGAGAAATTAGTTTCTTAAAGCAGCGGGTGATGGGGTAGAGAACTGTTTACAGAGTCATTTCCCAGGAAAAGTCTGAACGAATACAAACCCTACAAATGGATAATTGTCTATTCAACATATTTTTAAATAGTTTATTCAAAGGGGGGCCCCCGATACCTTTTGTGGTTCGTAAAACGTCGTAAAACATCGTTTGAACACACACACACACACACACACATGTGACATTTTATTCGATCTGTCCCGCTATAAGTTTGCTATGATCCCTCACAGGTAGTAGTAGATCATTCAGTTGGCGATTTATTCTATTTANCATTCAGATGGTGATTTATTCTATTTAAAAATTATAAGATAAATAAAACCAATAGCCTAATGCTCTTATAGTTTTTAGTAAAATTAAAATGGTCGTTTACATTCTGTGCCAACAATTCTGTTGAAAACAGATTACACTTGAATGTTTACGACTGACGTCTTATACAAACTAATTTGTGTCACCCACAGTCACGCACATTTTAAAAGTTTGTTTAAATAACATAACGTCTGCGGGGGAATACCACCTTCACATATGGGAAATCCTTTCCAAAAGCATCTTCTGTTGTCTTTCGGGTGCACTCTGACATTTGGAGAGATAATCTGATACATACGTCATTTTCATCCCTACAGCTGTGAAACATTGAAAAAAACATCTGGTTTTACAGGTACAATATATAGAGCTCTGGCGCCATCTTTTGGTCATTGATGAAAATGGTATTCTCTCTAGATTTAATATGGAAGCTAAAATTATTTAACTACAAAAAGAAAATTATTTAACTACAAAAAGAAAATTATTTAACTACAAAAAGAAAAACGAGTTCTTTATGATAAAGCAATCAGTATATTTTTCTGTTTAAAACTCTCTTAGAGTTTGATATTTTTAAAACAGTTTATAACCCAATAATTCAAATGTGTCTGTATACACATTCTCATCTATCTATCTATCTATCTATCTATATATATATATATATACACACACACACACACATATACAAACGCACGCACAATTTTCTAATATCTATTTTTAACCTACATCTTGTTATACATATAGTGATATATACAAAAACGTGCACAATTTTCATATATATCCATATAGTAATATATGGTTCTATCATTCATATCATCGTAATTTAAAATAAAATTTGCTCGGTATGTTATTATCTGTTAAGTTAATTTGTTTAACACATGTTTACCCCAACACGGACAAATAATAACAAGGTTCAATCCCCTGCTGTGACGGTGTCTGTATATAAAGTGGACTGTGTCACAGCTCAGCTACACTTTTCTACGAGTTGAACTCAATCTACAGCTAATTTTCTCCATTCTCCAAAAAGATGCCATTGAACGGTTAGTTTCTTTTACTATTTAAGCTGGGGTTTTTAAGATGTACGTGTTTTTGTAAGGATGAACGTATGTCACTGAAAAGAGCAAAAAGTTTCTATCATTAAATGTTTCTAACGACAGCTGACGCTAGCCTATATGAAAGATTGTTTTTCTACGATCTACATTTGTGTTATTCTTCTCATCATTATTTTGATAGCTACGCTGTTTTCATAATTGCCTAAAGCTTTATTCATCTTTTTGGTGGTTGTATGACTTTTCTGTATTTATGCAATGATATTATGTTTCGGGCTGTTATGTTCGGCGGTTATTGGCTCACAAAGACAATGTCATAACGGTGACATAATTTGTATGAGACAAAAATGTAGTTTTCGCTTTACAGTCTTGTAGTTTCTCATACGCGCTAAACACCGGTTGATTTTACACTCATTTTCACATGTGGAAAAGTTCTTTCACATACTACTGATTCTATTATTAAAAAGTTATAATGTATGAATGCTTTTGCTTAGATGAGGCATCTCTATATGTTGTCCACCAGATGGAGACAAAGAGCCGCTTTTGATGCAATGTTTTAATTTAGATGGTTTAATCTGATTTAAATGTTATATAATTCATATGCTATTTTTCTACTTTTTTCATTTTCTAAAGGTTAAACAATTCTAACCATTTAATTAATTTCTTTGCTGCTGTTAAAGTATGCATCGGTTATGTAGTGCTGTTTCTACATTGAGACACCAGAGGCCGCCAAAAATGTCGATGTGATACAATGTTATATTGAAATAATTTCTGGTTTAATTAATGTTTTAATTAAGATAGATTCTGGTTTAATCTGTTTTAAATGTTATATAATTCATATGCTATTTTACTACTTTTTTCATTTTTCATTTTCTAAAGGTTAAACAATTCTAGCCATTTAATTAATTTCTTTGCTGCTGTTAAAGTATGCATCGGTTATGTTGTGCTGTTTCTACATTGAGACACCAGAGGCCGCCAAAANTGATGCAATGATTCTGGTTTAATATGTTTTAATTGAGGAACGTACTGCTCTTTTTAATGCTTAATTTAGTGGTTTATTCGCTAAATTCTGATTTATTGTTGTTTGTAATGTCTGAATATGAATCTTATTATTTGTGTAAATTCATAACAGGTTTTTTTTAATAGGAACAAATGTTGAACAGGATGCATTCTCTGCCATAAATCTCTGTAAGTGCATATATTATTATTTATTTTATTTATTGTTATTTATTTATACAAATTAAATTTACCAATTTGTTATTTGTTTAAAGTAACGGGAACCCCGGATGACGTACATAGCTCAGACACAGGTAATTCTTTTCTGTTTTGTAATAATATTATATAATGTTAATGTAAAATATTGATCATATTTATCTTTTATAGAAATTGCACTTCTAGTGACACAACCAGGGTTTATTGATCTGACGCAGGATTTTGAAGAACATGATCCTAGCACCAGCAATGCTGATAGGATAACACACACCCTGCCTACTTACGCGGCAGCGAGATCTCCGGCTGAACAAACCAGTACTGCTGAACTGATAGACCTCACGTCAGATTCAGATGATGAGTCTGAGGCGTGTGTCAATGTAGCTCCCAGGAAACGGAAAAACATTGATGACTCTACACCACACCAAACTCCTCAGGTTAAACTAATTAATGGTAAGACTATTTTTATAATTTTATAGAAATTTTTATAATTTTATACATTTTATTACGATATTCAACGCATTGCCTTTGATATAGAAAGCACTTTTTATTTATTTATTTATTATTTCATACAGATAGAGGCATCGGCTGTACTGAACAAATAATCGACCACAAATCGGATTCTGACATAGAGTCTGACGTTTCTGTCGTTGAACCTCAGAGGAAACGGAAAAACATAGATGACTCTACACCACGCCAAACTCCTCAGGTTAAGCTAATTAATGGTAAGACTATTTTTATAATTTTATAGAAATTTTTATAATTTTATACATTTTATTACGATATTCAACGCATTGCCTTTGATATAGAAAGTACTTTTTATTTATTTATTTATTATTTTATACAGATAGAGGCATTGGCTGTGCTGAACAAATAATCGACCTCACATCGGATTCTGACATAGAGTCTGACGTTTCCGTCATTGAACCTCAGAGGAAACGGAAAAACATCAACGACTCTACACCACACCAAACTCCACAAGGTAAGACTATCTTATTTTCAGATTTACAGTTATCAATGTATTCCACACCATAACGACCGTTAATGTGGAAAATCTGTTTTTTAATGTTTTAAAAAATATTCTACACAGATAGACGCATCAGGAGCTCTGATGATATTTTAACATGGAGGGAATCACAGATCGTTGAATGGGATCGTTCGTCATGGACCAGTGATCGATACGACGAGGCTGCAGTGAGAGCCAGGCAGACACCGTATCCTTTTTACATTGCTACGAAGAAAGAAGACGAAGAAGAAGAAGTGTGGGAGACAGAGAGCAGAAATAATGATGCCATAGCGATACGTAACATCACAACTATCATTAATAGGCGTTTTGATGAACTTAATAGC
This sequence comes from Anabarilius grahami, assembly GCA_003731715.1. Taxonomy (NCBI): domain Eukaryota; kingdom Metazoa; phylum Chordata; class Actinopteri; order Cypriniformes; family Xenocyprididae; genus Anabarilius; species Anabarilius grahami. Next base: position 11,130 of record RJVU01022667.1, read on the forward strand.
AGATTGGATGACATTAATATCAGATTGGACGGGTACTTCAAAGAGAATCAAAACAGAACCGCCTCTGAATTTTTAGAGATTCATAACAAATTGGATTACCACTTTCAAATAAATTGTGACAGAATAGCGGCAGAGTTTTTTGAAGTTCATAACAGATTGAAGCCGCTTAACGCATTGGTTCCTGAAATATTAGATCACATATATCATCTGAGTCAGTCATTAGAGAATTCTCTCCATAGATTGCAGACACGTATCGAAGAGAATCATGAGCGTATCCTTAGAGAATTAAATGATCAGTTGAGAGAAAGACAATTAACTGTTAGTCTTCTCAGCGCCATGGTTACCTGTGTGCATCCAAGTTAGAAAAGTATAATGGATTATGTATTAGTTACATCTGATTTGTAGTTGTTTTTCAGAACAGAAATGTCATATTTTCTGATTGTTGTATCTTTTATTTGTTTTCTTAAATTTTGTTTTATTGCATATTATGTTTTCGCTTTTGAGCTAAAAATAAAGATTAAAATGGATGCAGAGAAATCTTTCTCCACAGCTGATGTTCCTAACTGTCAACCAGACCAAACTCTCTCAGACTTGTTACAGAGTATGCTTGAAATACAAATTGCAATTCCGCATCACTTGTGTGAAAGATTACAACAATTGATAAATTTGTTTCCAGATTTTGTAGAAACAACTTTTAATGATGTACCATTACAGCAAACTTCTAATTTGGATCATTTGCAATCTTCTATTGACCACATTTCTGATATTAATTTGTCTGAACGATTACAGAAATTATTAAACACATGGAACATACGATTAGCACAAGATGGTGGAGCTTTAAATAATAGTCACGGGTCAACAGGTATTGCATCTACTGTCACGGCTCAGCCTGCAGTTCCGGTGCGAATGTCAACCAACAATGCAGCACCCCCTGATCCCCCTACAGGTACGTCACTACTAACACAGACAGACATTGATACTTTGATTCGTGAGGGCGGGGAAGTAAATGGTTATCGTATATTACCGAGACCCCATTTCAATAGCGTACAATTGCGAAGACCGCTGAATCTGAGAGAGATTAACTCTACAGATTTAGCATCGTACCACATTTTTTTACACTACGCTTTTAGTGAAATAGTGGAATTTGCTAGAGACATTGCCGGTGATGCTAGCGTAATCAATATGACCCTTACGGGGTCTTCTCTGTCATCGCCCATTCAAACTATTTTAACAGAACGGGGTAATTATGACATAAATCTATTTACGGAGCAAATTGAGAGGGTTTTACAAAGTAATGAGCAGATATTGACGGACGACGCACTCGCAGTCGAAGTTGATGTAGCCATGAACAGACGAGGAGGCGGTCGTCGTCGTAAACTTACAGATTTAGCACTTGATCAGGTCATCAAACGTAAAAAGATGTCGTTATTCTGCCCCACGAATATATCAAATTAATTATGTTTCTCCATCTGTCTTACCCATTTCCTAAATCCACAATCGGCCGAGTATGAGTTAGAAAGACTGGCTGCATCCATCCAAAATGACGCAGGCTTCTCAATTCAAGACAAAATTGGTTTGGGCGATTTAAATTTATTTGAAAGTCTCTTAGACATTAAAATCGTAGTTTTTTACAGGACGAATGCCGGTGCGTTAGAAACATACAAAAACAACGATGAACTGCACCCTAATACGGTATATCTGTATTTGTACGACAAACATTACTATAGAATTCTGAATTTGACCGCATTCGTCGGTGTTGACTATGTTTGCGATTTTTGTTTCAAAGGTTACTCAAACCCCAGAGATCATCAATGCAAACACGTCTGCAATGTATGTTTTGACGCTGATTGTTACAAACATCCTGAAAGAACCAAGCATTGCCCTGATTGTTTGCGATTTTGTAAGTCGAGTTACTGTTACAATGCCCATAAAAAAAACACATCCTGTATGGGAAAAAGCACCGTGCGATGCTATAAAATATTGCAAACTGTGTAACAAGCGATACAACGTAATAGGTCATGGTAAGGGTGATCAACACAAATGTAGTCCCAACCGTTGCTGCCATTGCGGCGAAGATCTTCACGATCATGGGCTACACCAATGCTTCATACAGCCCGTAGTACCCAAAGAACCTAACAAGAAATAAATTTTTTATGATTTTGAAACGCAATATCAAAATGGTAGGCATATAGCCAACTTTATTTGCGCGATCACTTTTGAAGGTGAAAAATTTGTGGCTGAAGGCACTGGCTGTATAGCACAGTTAATCACGCACTTCAGACAGCCGCGATACAAAGGATACTGCTTCATAGCTCATTGTGCGGGCAGATTTGATTCGTTTCTAATTCTGGAGTATTTCTGCAAGTCAGGTCTTGTGCTCGATGTCATAATGCAAGGTTGTAAATTAATCTTCATGTACGACAAAGCTTTCACACAACGATACATCGACAGCTATGCATTCATACCAATGGCTCTGTCTAAGATGCCTGCGGCCCTAAACTTAACGACTACGGAGAAAGGATATTTTCCCCATCTTTTCAATACGGTGGAAAATGAGAATTATATAGGACATTACCCCGATATAAAGTTTTACAACTACGAAAACATGACCGATAAAGACCGTGTAAAGTTTGATGCGTGGTACAGCACCGTTTCGGGTAAAAAATTCAACTTCAGGAAAGAGTTGTATGAATACGGCGTGAACGACGTTGTCTTGCTACGCAAAGCATGCATGAAATACAGAGAGGCATTTATAGAATGCACTGAAATCGACCCATTCAGCTTTACTACTCTAGCATCGTGCTGTATGGGCGTCTTCAAAACGCATTATCTCGAAAGAACCACGCTGGCTCTGACACACAATAATGCATACGTCCGACAGAGTAAGACCTACACCAACGCTTCGATCGAATGGCTTGAGTATGTAAAAAAGACTTGAAATGTGGATATTCATCATGCTGCAAACTACGGTGAGGTGTTGATCTGTCGTTTCTTTTTAGACGGTTTCTACGAAAAGTCGGGGGTAAGGTATGGTCTAGAATACAACGGTTGTTTACATCATGGTCACAAATGCCGCTTTGACCCCTATCGGACGCACCCCATGTCAGGAGTACCCTATGGGGCTCTTAGGAGACAATTTGACGACAAGGTTGATATTCTGCGGAATGCGTACGGTTTGCAAATTGAGGTTCTTTGGGAGTGTGAATGGGAGAAGACCGACCCTTCTGTGATGGAATTTATGAGTACCTATTCAACCCCCGAGAGACTGAAACCGAGAGACGCCTTGTTTGGGGGACATACTAATGCTTACAAACTCCATTACAAAACGGCCGATGGTGAGAAAATAAGTTACGTAGATTTTACAAGCTTATATCCTTTCTGTCAGGCCAGGAAAACCTATCCGATCGGTCACCCCCAAATCATTTTCAAAGATTTTGAACCGATCGAAAATTATTACGGTCTTATCAAAGCTACCGTTTATCCGCCCCGCAAATTACTGCACCCCGTTCTCCCTTACCGATGCGGCGGGAAACTTATGTTCCCATTATGCCGTACATGCGCTCACGTTCAAAACCAGACAACAAACTGCAGTCATACTGATGAAGAGAGGGCCCTCACGGGCTGCTGGGTCAGTCTCGAACTTTTAAAAGCCATAGAGAAGGGTTACGTGGTAGCCAAGATCGACGAAGTTTGGCATTTTCCTCAAAGGTCAGATACATTGTTTCGCGATTACGTAAAGACTTTTTTACGTTTGAAACAGCAGGCATCCGGTTACCCATCAAACGTCGTCACCGATGCTGAAAAACGGGGATACATACGCGAGTATTATGAGAAAGAGGGTATCCGTCTCGACCCCGTAAAGATCTCACACAACCCCGCTCAGAGGTCTATCAACAAGTTATTGTTGAACAGTCTTTGGGGTCGGTTCTCTATGAGGGAGAATCTACCTCAGACTACTCTTGTGAAAGACCCGGAACATTTCACCAGAATTGTTTTTGGTAAAACCGACACTCTGTCATATTTCACATTTGTCTCGGACGACGTTGCTCTTGTCCAGCACATTAATGTGACATTAATGTGTTTGTCGGGGCGTTCACTACGACTCACACACGCTTGGAGTTGTACGAACTCATGGACAAACTCGGTGACCGTTTGTTATACTCAGACACGGACAGCATTATTTTCGTATCAAGGGAGGGTGACTGGGACCCCCCTCTGGGGGATCATTTGGGGGAGCTGACGAATGAGTTAGACGACGGAGATTATATTACGGAATTTTGCTCTAGCGGATTAAAATCTTACTGGTATCGCACCGCCAAAGGTAAAGTATGCATGAAGGCAAAGGGCATAACGCTCAACGCTAAAAATACCCAAGCTATTCGGTTGGAGAGTCTTATTGGTCTGGTTGACAACTATGTGACTGTACGTGACAGCACGCAATGCATCCTGGCCCACACCGAAAACATTGTGAGGAATAAAAAGACTCTCACTTTGCACAACAAATCAGTCGTTAAAAGGTTTAAGGTGGTGTATAATAAACGTCAACTTTTGTCCGATTTCACCACTCTTCCTTATGGCTACTGATTCGACGGTGCATAGGGGCCTTCGGGATGCTTCTGATTTTGATTTTAGACTTCAGCATCCATTTTCCGCTGTAATCAGTGGACCTTCAAATTCGGGGAAGAGTTATTTTGTAATAAATAATAATACATAAAGCTACGCCTAAACAACGTCGGCTTATTTTACAATCGGCGTCCGACGAACTCATTTTAACATTGTGCGAAGTGGCTCTTAACATTCTCTATGGTACGATTCCTATAAACTAGTGACAGTATCAAAAACTTAAAAGGAGAAAAAAAATATCCATGGTCTAAAATTGGTCTATCTGCCAAGAAGCAAGTCTTCAATCAGACTGGAGGATTTCTTTTACCACTCCTTAGCATAGCAGTACCCTTTATTTCCATCTTGATATCATCTAGACGCGGCTGAGGATGGAGTATGCTGAGAAAATGTATTTAGTGCCTCATCATCAACTGGAAAAACTGAAAAATGAGAATGTTCGCGAAAATATTCAACAGGTTGTAGAGAACGATCTGGATACAACCATAAGGAC
>RJVU01023003.1:0-34172 GCA_003731715.1 Anabarilius grahami
GGGTAGTAATCGCGTTCTGGTTCCCCCTCGGAAGAAATCTGATTCCTAATTCTGCTTTATCATAGACAGGGAAATCTGACAGTACAGTAAATGAAAAAATAGTTTTGTAAATGCTGGAGATGACACCTTTAGAGACTTTTATTTCCAAAATTTGACCAATCTCTTGCTTAAAAGGTGCATGAGGAAAGTGAGAAAATCTGTTTCTTATGAATTCACGAGTCTGAAGATACCGAATGATTTCAGAAGATTACATTTTTCTGATAGATATGAAAAAGTTACAGAAGTATTATCATGGAAAAGGTCATTAATATTTAAAATGCCCCTTCAAAAACATAATGCGAAAGCTCCATCTGAAATGGAAGATAAAAAAGGATTTTTACATATAGGAGACAGACCCGACATTGCCTGAAAGCCAAAGCCAATTTTTAGGCTATGTAGTATGAAACGGTTGGAAAAATAATGGGAAAATTTCATAAGTAACGAAGAACATAACAAAGCATGTAAAGAGACTCAGCTACAAGAATCACATTCCATTTCAACCCATGCTGGAACCCTTTGACAAAGATCACAGTGTGACCGACTCCAATATAAAATGCTATGAATGTTCGCCGCCCAGTAATAAAATTATAAGGAGCGTATACAACATTTTAAAGTTTTTGAATTGACTGATGCTTCTATAACCTAGCATAGTTCTTAACTGATAAAAATACAGTCAGAAATTTCTCTGGTTACTCAAGTAACCTAGGTTACTTGATGAGGGATCGGACATTGCATCAGTAGCTGATATGGGGAACATCTTTCTTCAAAATTCAATAATGCTAGTGTAAAACACTTTTCAATGCATTCAGCCATAATTGATGGTGGGCTCTCTGTCTATATAATGTGGTGCTAAATGCTAATATCTCAGAATCCTTTGACCAAAGACAAAGAGGCACAGCATGTCTAATAGGTTCAAGCATTAGTAATGTGGCCAGCTTATGCTACCTGTATGTCTTGTATTAAGGTAAGCTGGCCAGTATTAAGTGAAGACCATCCTGCCACCAGGCAAATGTCCTGGATGGACACACCATTCGCCCATGCCCAGGAGGAACCCATTCCTCTGGTAGATTGGGCTCCTATTCCAATAGAGTAGTGCAAGCTCTAAGAGACATAATGCATGAGAGCTTTAGTGTAAGTTCTACCAGGAAGACTCTAATGCCACGTCATTCATTCATACTAATAGGTCTAGCCAATCGCTGCTTGACACCTGGTGTATATAAGCACTGTTCATCCATCGGGGGTAGGCGCTGCCCCTGCCTTCATCTTCAGGCAGGATCAGCCGAATCTGCATCCCCCAGGAATCGGACTAAGGACGGGGCCTACGCCAAATAACTTTTCTGTACAACTTAAGATGAATCATTGTAGCTCACTACCATCTGTTAACACTTTACAGAATAAATACCATGTAAGCGTTCACCTGTCCTCTGAGTCTTTCTGGTTGAAATAAAATGACCAGTTTATAGCAGAAAGCTGTCATACACAAAGTGAGAGCAAGTGTACAGGAAAAGGTGAACAGACCTTTTTTCAGGATTTTTTCAACTTTACTTAATGTGGTAATTTTTTGGGACATATGTCTTTCTTCTCTGTCCTGAACTGAAAAGGGGGTTTTAGGCAGATCAAGCGTTGAACCGGCATTTGTCAGAGCTGGCTCACAGAGAACGTTGGGCGACAGACTTCCGCTGGTGCATCATGTAAAAATCCAAGGGCACTCTCGGAGCAACATTTGAAGCAATGCGCCTGCTGAAAAATCCATCATTGCTTGTCACCAGTATAAGGTATGTTTTGCATGCTGGGACCAAATCATTCAAATGTGAAACCTTTTGATTCATAGCAGAAATGTGTTGTGCTGCTCAATCAAGCGTAGAAGTGGCAAAGTGTGATCTGCCGAAATGAGTCATCAGTATTTCCATTCTTACTTCCGTAACTTAATGTAAAAATGGGTATAATCCCCACCTATGGTCTTCATTGGCTGCATGGGAACAACATCTACTTTGACCCCACTGTAGCTGGTTTGTGTTGTATACATGTTGAGAAGACATGTTTTCTTCTCTGCAAAAGCAAATTCTCTTTGTAAACACTTCCAAAGGATGAGGATGTGAAGAGTCAGTGGTTAAAATGATCACAGTGATACAACAGCAGTATAACCTTTTGATGATTGCTTCTCAAATCTCTGTGAGGTCTAAATGTGATTTACAAAATGCTTATTAAAGATGGGACAGCTCCTCAGAATCACAAACTGTCAGTATGATTAATAACTGATGTATACTGTCTTACTGAAATAGTTCTGCTAATCAGCTGTGGGCCCAATATTATCTCAAATTGTGTCCATTAATGCAGATTGTCTGTTGTTCTTTCTACTTTGTGTAATGATAAAGGATGGAGCAAGACTTGTTTTAAAAAGTTTATTGTTACATCAGTCATTCACTTTAGTGCTTGGCTAACGTATGCACTGTTATTGATACAGTTAACTGATAGAGTTCCCACATGTGCACAGCAATAAATTAGCAATATACTTATTGGTTTGTTGATGGACATACACTTGTTAATGTTGATGGTGAGGAATTACAGTTGCAACATTTCATAATGTACAACAAACTGAGAAGCATATCACTGAGAAACGTCCTGCTCAAGTCATCCTTGTGATGGAGTTTCGGGTTTAATAACTAGTTCTTATAATATTTCATCATCGGACACGCTCAGATTGATATGGTAAAATTGACGCCATCGTTAGTGTGTACAATCGCGGAGCTTTAGTAAGCCTCCTGAGCTGAAGTTCAGTTATGGTAATGAGCATTTTGTTTCCGACACATGCTGTAAGCAGTCGACCAATCACAACAGACAGGGTCATCTGGCCAATCGGAGCAGAGTAGGCTCTTGGAAAGGAGGGGTTTAGAGAGACTGAATCTTCGGATGAGTCGTTTGAGAATCTTTGAAAAATGTTGTGATGTCCAATGTATATTATGAAAAAATGAAAGTGTTTTTTGACATTTGATGCATGTAAACCTGTTGTAGGAGACCTCCAAAACAAAACTGGGAACCTTTAAAAAAACATAATAGGGGCACTTAAATAATAGAGGTCAAGCGAGAACGACCAGGCTAGTTCAGGCTTATCACCATGTAAAGTTCACTGGGTAAGCCGCTACTTTACTCCCAGAACAGTCTCAATTCTTTGTGGCATGGGTTTAACAAGGTGCTGGAAACATTCCAGTATACAATGTGGCAGAAAAGCTACTTATTTTAGTTGCTATTCTATTTAGACAGAGCTCTGTGAGGTGAGTAACATGGGCCTCTATAACCTTCAAAGTGTTCAATTGCTGAAGAGATGTCTAGTTAACTTCCTGGGTTTTAGAGGATGGATGTTTTGATCACCAGAAACAGAAAAGTACTTGTGCTCCCATTGACCAGTTTGACAAACCAAGTACCATGCAGGCATGTTAAACATTAGTATGTGGAATTAAAACCTGCATGTCAGTTGCTATAGTGGATTTGCAAAGAAGTTTATTGGCAATTGTTTTTAAATTAAATTTAGGCAACATCAGTGTGACATATCCTAAAAGGTCCTCTTTTCATATTTTACATGTAATGATTTAAAAAATATCACTAAGGCTCTGGGCAGTTTTGTAGTTTTTAAGTAGTTGTACTTGTATTTTCTGTCACAACCATGTTATGTAATCTCCACCACACAACTTGTATAGAAGTTGTTATGGATTTGTAGATAATTTTTTCCTTTATTTTAATGTCAATAACTAGCAACACTATAGAAAAACCAAATTGCATGAGTGAAATATTTTTATACCTCAGTTGTGACTTTTATTAAACACAAACTCAAAACAAAATACTAGTAATACTAGTGACGAGAGCATACAAATGAACTGAACAAAACACATTGAGATGAATCCAAATGACTGTATATGTATAAAATAATACAAGAATCAATGTGAGATGCATCTGAAAAAATGCACTACAACTGGACTTTTGTGGCTTTGTCTCACTTCAATAAATGTTCCTTATCACCTTATCTCACTCTCTGTGTGGTTAAATGTTATATAAATATTTGTATGTGTATGAATATGTGCTCTGATCATACAATGTGGAATTGAACACTTCTGTGAAAACTGTCTGAACTGATTGACCCATGGTATAAGTTTTCTTAATCAGATAGATAAGGTTTTATCGTTTTTTGCTGTGAGGTCTATGTTAGGGTTGTCTTAAGTAGTTTACTGGTAAAAAAAAATTCAGCAATGAGAATGTAAGGTCAGTGTGTATTGCAGTGTAATATGTTTTTGCATTATCAATTCTGATTTGTGATAAAATGTACATAGCTGAGTCTACATGAGTGTCATGGTTTTGTGAAAAGCAATCTGCAAATAAAAATGACATCTTTATAGATATTTTGTCAAAAGAGTTTTTTTCTTCATATTTCCAAGAATTTTTTGTTAAACTATATTTATGAAATAATAAAAATTCTACTACTAAAAATCATATATGTGGGTTTTCATGAACTTAAATGCCTTATATCCCATTAAAATACATTATCTATTATATATCTGTATTGAGATATAAGGTTTACTGCTATTTTGTGATCTTTATCTCTTTCAAATAACTTTCAGAGCATAGGAAACACAAATTATCTCTTAACGCTTTTGCAACAAACACGTCATGGGACATAGTGTTTGTTTAATTATCAGTGAAATATATTTTGGTAATAAAATTGGCACACACTCTTTCTGCAAGTCTCATGTGTGCTCTCAATGTCCCGTTACCATGTTTTTATGGACTATGCTAGCATTGAAATTAGTAGATGAATGCTTAATGAAAATATAGCTCACAGAGTACTTGTGGCACTGTCTTCTCAAAGAAATCAGGGTAACACAAACAACTGTGGAGATAATTTACATTGCCCTAGGGATGCATTATATAACTCATGACTGACATGTTCACTTGTACTCCAGATGGTTCATGAAGTCAAGGGAAATTGTGGGCCATTTCACCTTTAGCATTCGAGGTGTGTAAGAAGACTATCTCTGTCATCTGAAATTATACCAAGAGCTAATGTGACTAAGATTTGGAGTCAAGTGAAATTACTCTATAAAACCTGTCTATTAAAGCTCACAAAAAGGATGACGGTCAAAGGTTCTCACAGCATAAGAGTATTGATTTGCTCCAAATCCTAGTCCCAATCCCATTTATTTCATAATCCAATGTGAATTATGTCTGCATGTGAGATTTATATTTTGTCGTCATTGTGGGGTTGTGTCTGAAGTGATTCAAGGTGGATTCAAGTATGGATTACTTGCTGTTTGCATTGCAATGGTTGCAAAAAATAACTCTTTATTTGAACTCCAAATTGATTGAAGTTGTTCAGACATGTTTCCATAACAAGCTAAATATAACTTTTCTTTACACATTTGATGTGATTTTTTTGGCAGTCCAAAACTGAAACTGGTTACAGCCATAGAATCACTGTTCATCTTCATTCATTATTGGCCAGCTCCTGTGTCAGCATCACATTTGTTGTGCTGCTAACATACAGCGTTGACCAATACTGATGTAGAACCCGGAACCGCTGCACTGTGTTTACTAAGTCAGCAGCATAGGAGACTGTCAGGGAAGTGAAAAAATTGTTGAATAAAGTCATTATTTTTGTCTTGTTTTTGCACACAAAAAGTATTCCCATCGCTTCATAACATTAAAGTTGAACCTCTAGTCATGTGTACTATTTTAACAATGTCTTTACCTTTCTGGGCCTTGAAAGGTGCAATGATGTTGCTGCCTATGTATGGTTCAGAAATATTTCACCAAAAATATTTTTATAATTTGTGTTCTGAAGATGAATGAAGGTCTTACAGGTTTGGAAGGACATGAGGGTACTTAATGACAGAAATTTCATTTTTGGGCGAACTAACGCTTTGTGGAAATTGCAGTAATTTGCAAGGGACAACTTCTCACTTGAATGCGTGTGTCGTTTATTTTTCAAGGAGAAACAAAAAACCAGAAAGATGGCGCTGACCAGCGTTTTACGTCATCACGCATTCCGAACATTTAAAGGGACCGCGATCCCTGAACAGTTATGCAGAAACACAGTGTACAGAATTACACTTAATAACAAAGGTGAATTATGTCTGTCACATTCACTACAGACGTCCCCCCAGAATTCACCATATCAGAAAAACCCAACAGTCAACGGGGAGGTGGGCGTATCAACCCGCCACAGTGACTGCGCTGTACCGGAGGTCGAGGAGACCCCACTGCAGCCGGTGTACCGTCATTACACGGGTGAGGGGCATGGGGTGTGGGAGGCTTGGGTGGGATGGGAGCCACGTCCAAATGAGCCAGTTTAAGGCAGTCAATGGAGAGTCGCTCCGGTTTACCACCCCTTTCCACCACAAAGTGTTTGTCCCCAGTCTCCAGAACCCGGAATGGGCCCTCGTAGGGCAGGCGTAGCGGTCCCCTGTGGGCATCGTGGCGAATGAAAACATAGTCGGCTGTTTGAAGTCCAGCGGGGATGTGCGACTGAGGGAGGCCGTGACAGGAAGTAGGGACAGGTGCAAAAAGCCTCGCATTATCCAGTAGAGTAGACCGCTGGAGAGTAGCAGACCAGGGAATCGTGGTGCTAGGGACAAAATCCCCTGGTACTCACAGCGGTTGTCCGTAAACAAGCTCCTCGGACGAGGACTGAAGGTCCTCCTTTGGTGCAGTCCTGATACCCAGCACCACCCACGGGAGCTTGTCGACCCAGTTGCTGTCTTTGAGGCTGGCACGCAGGGCAGCCTTCATCGATCTATGAAAACGTTCACAGTGTCCGTTAACCTGCGGGTGATATGCAGTCGTGCGGTGGAGTCTCACTCCGAGGCTCTGTGCAACAGCGTCCCAAAGCCCGGACGTGAACTGCGCGCCTCGGTCAGAGGAAATGTCCGAAGGGGTGCTGAAACGGGCAATGCAGGTGCCAATAAATGCCTGTGTCATCTTGACAGACGCCGTCGATGTCAGTGGCACAGCCTCAGACCAGCGGGTGGTCCTGTCAACCATGGTTAACAGATATGTGAAACCTTGAGAGGAGGGCAGAGGACCAACCAGGTCCACGTTTACGTGGTCAAAATGCCTCTCAGGAACCGGGAACGATTCTAACGGGGCTTTAGTGTGGCGGTGTACTTTGGCCTGTTGGCACTCAACACAGGTGTTAGCCCAGTCCCTAACGTCCTTCTTGAGGCCGTGCCACACAAACATTGCTGAAACAAGCCTCTGTGAAGCTTTCGCACCTGGGTGGGAGAGACCATGGATGGCATCAAAAACTTGACGCCTCCACCCCGAGGGAACGATAGGCCGAGGACTACCTATGGAGATGTCACACAGGAGCGTTGTGCCGGCATTGCCAAAAACCACGTCCTCGATCTGCAGCCCTGTAGTCGAGGTTTTCAGATGTTGCACGTCTGGGTCTGTGATCTGAGTGGCGGCCATGCGGTTGTAATCCAAACCAAGATGGACTGCCCGTGATAGGCAATCCGCCACGTGGTTGCTCTTACCGGCAATGTGCTGCAAGTCCGTGGTGAACTCTGAAATGTAAGACAGATGCCGTTGCTGGCGGGCGGACCACGGCTCAGCCACCTTGGCCATGGCAAAAGTCAGCGGCTTGTGGTCCACAAAAGCAGTGAAGTGTCGGCCTTCCAGCAGGGAACGAAAGTGTCTAATGGCGAGGTAGAGACCCAGCAGCTCCCGGTCGAAAGTGCTGTACTTCCGCTCACAAGGGTGCAGCTGACGGCTAAAGAAAGCCAGCGGCTGCCAGGCCCCACCTACCCAATGCTCGTAAACAGCACCGACAGCATAATCAGAGGTGTCCGAGGCGATGGCGATGGGGGCTGTAGGAGAAGGATGCGCCAGCATGGTGGCGTTCGCTAATGCTGCTTTAGTGGCATCAAAAGCCTTGACTCTGCTCTCAGTCCAGTCCACAGCGTGTTTAGGTTTACCTTTCAAGGCCTCGTGCAAGGGCCCCATGAGCTGAGCGGCTCGAGGGATGAAGCGGTGATAAAAATTCACCATGCCGAGGAACTCCTGCAGGGATTTGACAGTGAGTGGGCGTGGGAACTGGATGACTGCCTGCATCTTTGATAGGAGAGGAACTGCCCCATCCTTAGTGACTCTGTGTCCTAGGAAGTCGATGGTGGAGAGACCGAACTGGCATTTGGCGGGGTTGACAATTAGTCCATGGTGGCTAAGCCGCTCAAAAAGGGTTCGGAGGTGCGCCAGGTGCTGAGACTTGGACGTGCTCGCTAGCAGGATGTCATCCAAGTACACAAAAAGGAAAGGCAGGTCCCGCAAAACAGAGTCCATGCGTTTTTAAGGCCGAACGGCATGCGCAGGAACTCAAACAGACCAAACGGCGTGATCACTGCTGTTTTGGGAATGTCCAGTGGGTGTACTGGCACCTGATGATATCCCCGGACGAGGTCCACCTTGTAAAAAATCACCTTGCCAGCCAGGTGTGCTGAAAAATCCTGTATGTTCGGGACTGGGTATCGGTCAGGTGCCGTTGCCTCATTAAGCCGCCAGTAGTCGCCACACGGGCGCTAGTCGCCACACGGGCGCTAGTCGCCACACGGGCGCCAGCCGCCGCCAGGTTTGGGGACGATGTGGAGGGGTCATGCCCACGGGCTGTCGGATCGGCGTACTATGCCCAGGCGTTCCATGTTTGCAAACTCAGCCTTTGCAACGGCAAGCTTGGTTGGGTCGAGGAGCCAAGCGTGGGCGTAGACGGGTGGACCAGTAGTGGCGAGATAGTGCTCCACACCATGCTTCACAGTAGATGCAGAGAAAGTGGGCTGAGTGAGGGCTGGGAAACTGGCCAGGAGACGTTGTAAATCATCGGAAGCTGAGAGCATGCTAGACAGTCGTATGGAGTCCGCCTCACTGAGCGTGCACGTATAAGAACAAAACGTGACAGCATCAATCAGACGGCGGTTCTTTACATCCACCAACAGTCACACAAAAAATCAGCGCCGAGGAGGGGAACGGCAACCTTTGCAGTAACAAAGTCCCAACCGAAATGCTGTCCTCCGAAAAACAATTCGACATACCTCGTCCGATATGTGCAGATGGGGCTACTGTTGGCAGCTTCCATAGGGGGGCCGTGGCTGTCGGTTACCATGTCCAAACGGGATGCAGGCAGGACGCTCCTTTGTGCTCCCGTGTCACACAGAAAACGGCGTCCGGAGATGCTATCGTGGATGAAAAGCAGCCTGCCTACGCGGCTGACACTCATGGCCACTACTGAGTGCCGGCCCTGGCATTTCCCGAAACACTGAAACTGCATGGTGGACGGCATTTGTTAGCCTTGGTTCCAAACTTTGCATGATAGAAACACAATCCTGAGGACTGTTGGGTGCCAGAAGACTGCTGCCGACGAGAAGTGGTCGCAGCAATGAGTGTGGAGTCGTCCCGCGTCACCGAAGAGATGTGCGTGGGAAAAAGCGCGGCCGCACAATGTCCCTGACCCGCCAGGAAAAATGTATCAGCCTCTTCAGCTAGTCTACGACAGTCAGTGTTGTACAGTCGGTGTTGGCTAATGCAGCTCTCACTTGGGAAGGCAGCTGACGCAGGAAAAGCTGGATGAAAAGAAAATCAGGTCTGTGTTCGCCCAAAAGATCCAGCATACGGTCCATGAGCTCGGACGGTTTGCTGTCACCCAGTCCTTGAAGTGAGAAAAGCCTGCTGGCTCTCTCAGCGTCCGACAGTTCAAACGTTTTCAACAGGTGGGCTTTAAGTGCTGTATACTTCTCATTTTCGGGAGGATTTGTAAGAAGGCTCACCACTCTGGATGCTGTTGAATTTCCGAGGGCAGACACAACGTAGTAATATTTTGTTGTATCCGCGGTGATCTCACGCAATGCGAACTGCGCTTCAGTCTGGGCGAACCATGCCGATGCTGACGATTCCCAGAATTCGGGGAGTTTGAGGGTGACAGCGTTCGCGGTCATGATTGCGTCGTGTCTCTGAATACGTCCAGCAGACTAATGTCGGGGTCACCAGTGTGGAAATTGCAGAAATTTGCAAGGGACAACTTCTCACTTTGAGCACACGAATGCGTGTGCCGTTTATTTTTCAAGGAGAAACAAAAAACCAGAAAGATGGTGCTGACCAGCGTTTTAGGTCATCACGCATTCCGAACAATTAAAGGGACCGCGATCCCTGAACAGTTATGCAGAAACACAGTGTACAGAACTACACTTAATAACAAAGGTGAATTATGTCTGTCACATTCACTACAGCTTTAAGTAAAATGGATGAGGAATTAATTAATGGTATGTGTTTTTCTGAATGTTACAATAGAAAAAAAACAAAGAAAAAAAACATTGATGGAGTAGTCATTTGTAAAATACGGACACATTGTGGCATGTCCTGATTTTGCCGAGTTAGACACCTTCTTGGGTCAACATATTTTGTTGATCCTGGAGCAACATTCTTGTCTGAGAATTTAGTCCTAACCATATCCATACCCCTAAACATAACCCTACCCATAAGTTATCCCTAAATCAAAAGGAAATGATAGGTGAATAACATTTGGAAGCACCTAACCGTGTCCCTTAAATCTGATTAGTTTATTGGAATGTTGTTTCAGGATCATCCAAGATGTTGATCTTTTTTTGTGTGTGTTTTATGAGAAAATAATAGGAAACCTTTTACTCAAGGAGCGAGAGAGTTTAGTCACACTATCTGAAATGTCACATGCAATCCCTTTGCAAATTGTAGTATCCAAGCCATGCATTCAATCTTCCACGAACCTACAGAGTGAGAAAAAGATGGACACAACAACAAGAGGATATGTTACATAGATCTGCTTGAGAGAGAGTTAGCGTGTCCCTTGCTTTGGCTTGCTAAACAGGGAACAGTACAGCAAGTAATGAGGCTGAGACATAATGAAGAGCCTAGCAGCACGCAAACCTAAATCAACACAAGCGTTCTGCTCTCTGGTTGTTTATATCAGTTTTTATCATCCTAATTTTTTCCCTATACAATAGTTTTCACCACAAAGAAAAATAGCTAAAAACATTTCATCTCATTTAGAATATGGAAGGATTCCCCCAAAAGACTGGAATCAAAAGGATTTCACATAATGCCAGCTTTCCCCTGCTCACTGTGCTGCAAGTCTTGGAAATTCATTTAGGAAATTAGAAAGATTCCAGACAACAGACAGACCGACATCAAACAGAAGGGGTTTTCCACACACGTGTTAATGTGGATGCTGGTCTCTTGAGTGGGGCACAGTAATCCACCAAACTTGTTTATTACAGCTGGAGTGACACTGCAAATTATTAGTGACATTTTTCTTTCACAAAACAACCAAAAACACATTATCATCATCCTTGTGGGTTTTGTGTGTATATGATGAGAGCAGATCTAAACCAACACATTGTTACAGAGGTCAGGAAATGGTGGACTTTCTCCTATGAGATATAAGAGATTCTCACTGCTGTTCTGCTGTGAGCTGAACCCTGTCATCCATAATTTACACTCTTCTCTCCCCCTCACCTCTCTCCCCTTCCCCTCTTGCCCTCCCCTCCTGTCTATCTGTCTATTCTGAGCCTGGAGAAAACCGGAACAAGACAGGGGAACACAGTGTACTGTGCAAGCACAACGTGCACACACACTTGTTTTTCTATGATGATGGGTACTTTCCATTGACTTCTATTGTTTTTATAATGAGCTAAAGGTACTTTTTATCTCATACAGTTAAACCTAACCTTCACAAAAAGTATTTTTACAATTACAAAGTATTTTTACTTATTATGTTTTGTAAACCATGCTACTATCCTAAATGTCCACATAACATAGATAAAATATTATCCACTCACACACCCCACTTTTATTCATCCATGTATCTTCTCTCTCTCATTCTTATGGATATATTGATATTGTCTGGCAACAGATGTAAACAAATCATAATAATACTGTGAGGTAATGTGCATTTATGAAGACAATGACAGCATTAAGACCTTTGCCACAAAGATTTAAAGGTAGTCATAAGAAAAATATATATTTTCATCACACAGTTTAGACCTTTATGGGACACATCGATGAAGGTGCTCTACTCTAAGGACTGGTGTTTTAACGATGCTCCACCCATGCCTCCCTGGTGCAAGCCCAGGCACAGGAGGCTTGAGAACATGTTTACCACCAGCATTAATAAAACACAGAATTAAGGACTGCCTAATAAACTCTAACTGAAACTGATTTGGTAGTTTATTACCTTATTAATGTGCCTATGAACTATCTGTACCTGTTACGGTACATAGCGCATCATTGACTGGCTCTCTTACTGGTTTTCAGTGTGAGTCAGTCTTGTAAAGTTTCTAGTGCCACGATCCTCTGTAAGCAAATATTAACCTGAATGAAGTGTAATGGAAATTATAGCTCATCTGGGTTGTTTACAGAACACAAACTTCAATGAGATTTTTGCTCATGCATGTGAGCAAGATGCATTTTAAAAGCTTAGCAGATGTTGTTACTGAGATTAAATCCTGGTATGATTTGTTTCAGTTTAGATTTAGAGTTAGACTTGTTCAGAAATCTTCATTTTGGAACTGATGGTGCATGTGGACTCATAAGTTGAGTTGAGCTTCCTGACCGCAATTTCATGATACAGATTACCTACAGTGCTTGAGTTCATGTATTGCAAAGGCTGGCCCACACTAAAATATTTTTAAAGTCTTATCACAAAATGTGAGAGACCACAAACATAATGATAAAAAAAAAAAAGATTTAACAGTTTTGTTCCTAGTGTAGTGCCACAATGTGACCAAGACAGCACACCACGCACTAACAGATTCCATTCACAAACAACCAGAGTCCCGACTGTGAACACAGGAAATTTCACAAAATCTCTTGTGGTCAAATGTGACTTTAGAGCAAACAAACTTGACGGACAATGGACAAGAAGAAATGCCGATAATAGTGTTTCGACTGCTTTTTGCAGAAAATGTGTTTCAGCTTGCTTTCTGAATTTATCTTTTTCAACTTGAATTGGTCAATCTACAGAGTGCATGCGTGTTTGTCCTCAGGGTTCCCCTCACACGACAGGATTTCTGATCGTAAATATTCAACATGTTGGATATTTTTACGATTTGACATTGGTGCGGCCCCAATGTTCTTCTGAGCAGATCACTCTTAACACACATCACACCACGGGGAAATCTGATAAGATAATCTGTGAAACCATCAAGATAATCGGGACTTTACCTAGGATCGTCGAAAGGGGAGAATTGGGCTCAAAATCAGCCTTGTTATCTCGTAGTGTGTGGGTGCCTCAAGGAAACTGTCACGAATACGGTCTCTGTGGCTTCCTCCGATCACCACCTGAGGGCACCCTCGCCTGAGTACTGAACCGTGCTGGACTACGTTACCCATAATTCCCACCTGGACTGATTACACATGCACCTGATCCATATCATCCGGGACTATAAAGGATGCACACACACACACACATTCGCGAAGTCTTGTTCTGCCTAGTCTGACATTTCTGAGCGTTATTTACTATTGTATTGTTTCCCGTGTATGACCCTGGACTGTTTACTACCTCTGCATTCTGTTTGCCGCCTGCCTCGTGATTCTACTGCCTGTCTGCTGGATTATCCTGTCTTGTCTGCCGCCTGTCCTGACTCCCTGCCTGGTACTGATTCTGATTACGCCTCACCTCTGTCATTGTATCTGCTGTTCTCTGACCCTTGCCTATACGACTAAGATTACTCTTTAATAAAGCTGCACATAGATTTTTCCGAGTCTCCCGTCCCGTTACAGAAACAGTATTTATCAGTACATTTTTGCATGTCAAAGCAACACACACTAGTTGTGTTTCTAAATGAAGGTGCAGTCAATTTCTGCAAAATTTTGTAATTTTCTGTCCATTGTCAGTAGTGAACTAATGTACAAAGCACTGCTCACACAAAGGCCACTTTTTATTTTATCAGTGTGGCAAAGGTCACAAACTTGAACCCAATGTGAAATCCACCTGGGTATATTCTTTGCCATGGGAAATCTATTAGCATACACAAACCCGTGTGTTTTACAGATTACAGGCTGAAACATCAGCCACACAGAGGTTGCTACCAAACTAAGCAGCTTTGTATTTGTCAATGCTGTGAATTTGCATGTCAAAGTTCAATGAGAAAATTCATGTCAAAATTTCTGATTGCATGGATTCCCGTTAAGATGACTGCATTTTGCCTATGGAATTTTACTGTATTAATGTAAATATAATTTTCAACAGATCAGTTGAGTAAATGATTCAATTACTTTATCATAAGGTAGGACACACCAAACCATTAGTGCAAAAAAGTTGTGCTTTAACACACCGCACAGATTACAGCCAATGGCCAACTAGCACGTACATTCAGCTAGAGACCTGCACGGGATGGATTTTTCAAAAAAATATGTTATCTTGTCCCGCTCCCGCCCGCAACATTCATGTTTTGTCCCGCTACCGCCCGCAAAATCCTGCATAAAAGTAGCATATACATTTTTTTGTCAGTACATCCATGAAATTTACATGAAATATTAAGTTATGTGTCGCCACAACATTCCAGCATAAAAGCTCCCAATAAAGTATTTGTTATTAAAGCATCAACATTCACAAACAGTTAGTTTTAGCCAAAAAGCAAGGTGCTGCATGCATGGTTTGGTATGCGCGCAAAGAGTGATCCCATTATAATGACTAAAAAGCTGACATCTCAGTTCATTGCAATCTCACAAAGCTCTGTTATAAGTACACAATGAATATATAAACAATGAATCTTTCATAATGTCTACACTTCGTGTGTTATAATAATAGGATTCGTGAGTGCGCAAATTTCAGCACTGCATAAAAACTCTGGCGTTTTGAGCAGTGAGAGGATTCTAACATAAACACCTCTTGCGTTGCATCTTAGAAATCAACAGATATGTCTGTAATTGGCTACATTGCTCAACACTGCAAACACGTGTTATAAATAGAATCAGTGGCATTTGCCGAGTCTGGTTACTGACTTCTGTCACGGGCTTGTGACCTTGTCTCTTTTACCGTGCCCAGGGAGGAACGTGACGATGCCATGTCTCCGGCAGCGTCGGAAGACTGGTAGGCTAACCACATGGAGGATTCTGATTCACACCGCAGTGACACTGGTGAGACCTCCTGACACACAGATCATACCGTGGGTGGCTAGTAGTCATGCTAGACAGGCACCTGTGGTTAACCTTGACAGATATGAAGGACGCACCTGTCAGCCCCTCTGGGCTGTTTGTCAACTCATTTGAATCCCTCGTGGAGTGATTAACTGAGACACAGAAGCAGTCAAGGGCCATAAAACATTTTATGCTGAAGCGTGCCGGAGAGCCTACTGCTTCACGCTCGCTCTTATCGTCCACCCAGTGCTCCTCCTTTAGACTGCGGGCGACGCCCACTCCAAAACCTTGCTCTCATCCAGAGTATTTTGTGTGGCCCAAGGACTCTTGGCACTGGCGTTATTCACTTCCTTAGCATCAGGGAGCCCAAAAGGAAGAGGAATCTGAAACTTGACAACAGAGACGATCTGGCAACAATATCTGCCTGGTCAGATGCTGCTCTGCCTGTTCCCCTCACCTTTCTGCCTGTTGCAGACGACGAGAACAAAGAATGTTGTTGTGTAATTGTTCTGCATGTGTGTGTAATAAAATCCAAACATCACAAAAAGTACTTCTGTTTCTTACTCGCAGTCACATTTCACACAGTTCCCCGCCGCTCAGCAGCGAGCTGTCAGACCGAGCCACACTGAAACCACTCTCTCAGTTCGCCGAGGTGTGGCAAGTGCTTCCAGGTGTATCAAGGTGGGCGCTAAACATGAAGATAAGCGGTCATATGCTTCAGTTTGTCTGCAGAGCACCCTGCTTCAGTGGCCCAGTGGCTTCGGAGATTCATGCTCAAAATGCCCTGGTTTTGAGGGCAGAGATTCACAACATCCTCGCCAAGGAAGCCACGGAGGTTGTGCCTCTCGAGGAGTGTGGGACTGGTTTTTAGAGCCACTATTTTCTGGTCCATAAGAAAGACAATGGATTTGCCCTATTCTAGACCTACGTTGGCTGAATCGTGCCCTAGAAAAGCATTCGTTCAAAATGGTCACAGTGAAATGGATCCTCTCGCTCAATCGACCCGGGGACTGGTTCAAGTCTGTGGATCTAAAAGACGCCTATTTCCATATCCAGATATCCCCTCAACACAGCTGCTTTCTGAGATTTTCCTTCAAAGGCGTGGCCTACCAGTTTACCAGTCCTCCCGTTCGGTCTGTCTTTAGCTTTGCGCACATTCAACTAGTGTATGAATGCTGTTCTTTCGCCTCTTCATCTGAGTGGAGTACTTGTTGTGAATTATTTGGATGATTGGCTGCTCAAGGCTCCTTCAGCGAAGAACTGTGCAACCACAAAGATCAGCTTATCAACCACCTTTGTGTTTGGGGCTTACAATCAACCTGCAGAAATGCAAAGTATTCAATTTCTGGGCGTGAGTCTGAACTCTATTGCTATGCTAGCCAACCTGTTACCGGTGCACTCGCAGACTATCATGAACTCGCTAGTGATGTTCAAGGAAGTCAGGTCTTTTCCTCTGAAGAGCTTTCAGAAAGAGCTAGGTCTGATGGCAGCTTTCTCAGTGGTATCTCTTGAGTACACTTAGACACTAAAGCCACTTTAAGTACATTAAAGAAATTTACTTTTTTTCACCTGGGAAACTATGTCTACTTTTATTTGTGTACACTCACAATAACAAGAAAATGTTGTGCCTTTGTAAAATAAAAAAAATCGGATTCATCATGCTGATATGGAGATGGGTTTGTTGAGGATTTGTGCCACTGGCTGTCGTGTCAGTGAGGCCTTCACAGGGGATAGTCTAGTTGACAATCTCTGCTGACACTTAAAGGATGCATTGTGGTCGTGTCTAGGTGCAGGTCCTCCATCTGATCTGGATGAGCCTAACAATCATTTAACAGATTTAAATAACAGTGTGTCTGCCAATCAAAGCACAAGGTCTAAAAATTCCTCTTGTGTGTCTCTCAAGGGAGCGATCCTCCTGGGAGAGGAGGAGGATTCAAAGTTCTGCTAGATCCATATGTAGGGTCCGTTCTTCTGTCACACACAGTTGAAATAAAGATAAGAAAAGCTGGATCTATGTGTTGGCAGCAGTGGTCGCGTTAACCGAAAATTTTCCGTCATTGATGGAATTTTTTTTTGCAGTGACGGAAAAATCTGAAGGCCGTCAGTCATTTTGACAGATTACACTGAGGCTGATGTAATTTATAACTGTAATTTCCACCCCTGCCCAATTGGTGGCGAGTGCGCTCCAGTGTGTCCTCGCCCTCCAGAGAGCCAGAGTTCAGTCTCCAGAGTAAAATGAAAACAATGCTTTGATTACACACAGGCAAGCACCCAATTTAAGTCAATTTTATAATAATACAGTTATAATACTTATACTTAAATAATTAAGTTTCTAATCCAGTTTGTTTTGTTTTAAATGGTTTGTTTTGTTATTTTTCTTGCTGACTATCAAGTTTATGGTCAACGAATGGCTTTTCTATGTTACGTGACATTGTTTGTAACACTGATGGAACTGATAAGGACGTGATACAGATTTCGGTAAGCTACTGTATCTTGCAACATATTTTCTGATGTTCATTCATGTTTATTTCGTTCTGTAAAGTAGTAAAGAGGAAGGGATGGAATGATCGCGTTCCCTCATGATCCGCGACAACTGTTCAAGATGAAAACTGCAAAAGTGTCTTTGTTCAACTTTCTTTTCATAATATAAATAAATGCATAGCCTAGGCCCATTTGCTAATCCTGTAAGATCGTGAATAAAAATGAAAATATGGATGAAAAAAAAAGTAACTATTAAACGTCTTATTATCATTAAAATCTAAAATTTTAAAATGACTGGTAATAATTGGTTATGACGGAATTTTTACTATCCTGTCCGTCAAAATGGCAGTAATGGTTTTATTTAACTAAACACTGGACTCAAAACATGAAGAGAACAACCGGTATATTGTGATGAGAGCAGACAATGAATGGAAAGAAACTCAGAGCTTAAATACACAAACAAACAAACAATCAACAAAACAAACACCAGGTGTACAACTTAATCAGTCAATAAGAAACCATAGAAACAAACTGAAACACAGGAAAGTTAACTAAAACGTCAAACCAACCCAAAACAGAAAAAGACACAGATTATCCCTTACACGTTTGATTTTATTACTATTTTGACAATAGGCTATTTGACAGTTTTTCATTTAGAATGACACTTTTCACTAAAATCAACCTACAGTACAGTGCGCAGAATCAGATTACTACAATTTACGTTTTTTTTTAAAACTTATTTATTTTTTTAATTATCACAACTTCTCTATCAACATTTTTTTTTTCTTTATACAAGATTTTTTCAATGTGTGGCTTTTGTTGAAAGACAGTCTTATAGTTATTTACAGAAATATTGTGGTGTGCACTGTCCTTTCAAACAGGCTTAAAGATCTCTTTGAGGAACTGTAACAGAACAACATGTTGAAGGGTTCATTCAAGTTCATGTTGAGGTCAGAAAGTCAAAACAGATTTCAGTCATATGACACAAAGATTAAAGGAAATGAAAGTCAAATCCCTCAAAATGAGCATCATCTCTTTGATTTCCCGTCAGCTTAGAGCCTGAACCTGAGAGGCTAAAAGGTAAAAGTCAAATGTATTTGAATAGCGCTTTAAAGTCAAAGATTTAAAGTCATACTGTCATGTCTGTGATGCCTTAATGCCACTTGGCACAGGCTCTGAATTGCAGTCGTTGGGCATCAACACAGAATGGTGGGAATAGAACATCCTTCTAGGCCAAAGTTGTATCTAGAAGGCCCTGGTACGGTACCTTTGGGATATAATGCCATGGTTGAAAAGAGAGGGAAAAGCAACGACATTCCTGAAAATTCCATTCACCTAATATGTAAAGTGTTTTCAGTTCAGCTAGACCTGACTAATGCAGCATGACTATGAATTGAAGAATAAAAAGTGTATGCTAGGCTAAAAAGAGGAGTCTTAAGCCTATACTAACACTGAGAGTGTGTGTCTGAGTCCTAGGAAGACTATTCCAAAGTTTAGGAGCCATGCAGGAAAAGCATCTGCCTCCTTTTGTGGATTTTGAAATTTTGGGTACCATCTACAGGCCAGAATTTTTTGACTGTAATGACTGTGATGGATTATAGCAAGATAAAAAATTACATAAATACTATGGGGCTAGATCATTCAAGGTTTTGTAAGTAATTAGCAGAATTTTGAAATTCACAACAACAGGTAGAGATGATAAAATTTGGCAACCACCCAATAAGGCACTACAATAATGTGGTCTTAAGGTTATGAGCACATTAATTAGTTTTCAAGTATCAGAAACAGTACAGTATGTGTTGCAGTTTAGCAATGTTTTTAAGGTGTAATAAGGCTATCCTACAAATATTGTCAATGTCACTATCAAAGGATAGATTGCTATCAAACATAATACCCAGTTTTGTAACTGTAGGTGACGACGTAACTGTACTGATTCAAGTGACTGATTATATTATAGCATTTTTTTTTTTTTTTTGCTTAGAGGTGTTTATTTCAATAAATAGGAAGATCCATTTTGATATTTAGTTTGTTCTGAAAAACATTGTACTCTGTTTTTCTAATACATTGTGAACTGTAAAACTAGTGCCATGAGTTATCTTGTCTTGTTCATGAGTTGCACCCTTTTCCGAGATATAGTGGGTGAACACCACAGATTTGACATACTAAAGATATCCCTAAAGGCATGGAGATGCTGAAGACAGTATGAAGCAATCATTTTAAAAGAAAAACACTGGCCATAAGCTACTGGTTTCTATTACCAAATACCATTTATACTATTTATGATCTTTAAGATCTTAAATAAAAAAAACATTTATATGGAAGACTGAACCCTATCTTAAATGCATCCATAAAGGTTCCTTACCTTCTGTGTTTACTCTAAAGACAGAAAATAGACATTTTGCTGATGTTACGTTTGATTTTTTTGAGTTTGAGTTTGGGTTTGTGTTTTTTTTTTTGCACTGTTTTCAGTTCAGTTCCTTGCATTAGTTCATGTTTCCTTTGTCCCTTTTCTTTAGTTGCCATGGTTTTTGATTTGTCCTCATGTGTTACAATTGTTAATTATCTCGTTTAATCCCCAGTGTTTCACGGTGTATATATAGCCCTTAATTTCAGTTGTTCTTGCTCTGTTATTGTCTATGTTCGCTGGTTGTTCTGTTTGTGTTATGAGAAGTTCTGAGCATTTGGATTTTAAAGACTGCTGCACATAGAACCTGCTTTTTTTATTATTGTTTCCTTCAACCACACCCTCACAGCTAAGTTATAGTAGTTCATCAGGACATAGAACATCCGATGAAGTAGACCATTGCCCTTTAAGTATCAGGAGGTTGTCAAATGTAACAGTCATTAATAATTGCCATATTGGTCTCTGTTACTCTGAAAAAAGATTTGTATCTGTTTGTATTCACCTGACACCAGCCTGGATGTGTTCAATATGTAATTGATCACAGTAAGTACATGAAAAAATAGACACTTATAAATCATTGGTATAAAAATTGTTATTGTGGTTTCTAAATAAAAATGTTTTGGTTCATTAAATAAAATAATAATAATACATTCAATATTTTATTAAATTTGTGTAAAAATGCACAAATTCATGATTTAATAATTTATGAGGGTTTTTAGTACTGTCCTTTTTTATCTTAACATGTTAGATAAAGTGGACGTGAAACTGGAACATGCTGGTTATTTATGGTCATTAGCATATCTAAATTAAGTGTGCCCCTTTTTAAATAAAATATATATTTTTTCATTAAAATACAGTGTTGATCATTACCACAAAGAAATTGTTAAATATTGTTTTAGTATATATTTACATTTAGGAGGGTTGTGCCACCACACACACACACAACTGTGGGGACATTCCATAGGCTTAATGGTTTTTATACTGTACTTTCTAACTGTATTTTCTATCCCCCTACACTACCCCTACTTTTGAACCTAACCATCACAGGAAACTGTGCACACTTTTACTTTCTCACAAAAACTCATTCTGTATGATTTATTAGCCTTTTGAAAAGTGGGTAATGTCCTCATAAATCACCTCTTTTTGTAATACCTATGTCATACCCATGTCATTATACACATTTGTGTCCTGATATGTCACAAAAACACGCGCGCTCACACACACACACACACACACACACACACACACACACACACACACACACACATACCTACTTAACCACAATGTGAGGACGTANAGGTGGTCCTCAGTTTACTGGTGTGTATCCTGGTGAATGTACCCAAAAGTGACATAAGTAAGTACACACACACACACACACACACACACACACACAGAGTATGAAAGTTCTGTTATCAGTGTTTAATTTACCAAATCTTCCATACCTAATAATACCTAAGTACCTAATAGCATACCTAATTTTGCATACAGTAGTTCACCCTTGTGGAATCCTACTTTACACTTTCTTTAATAACGCTCCATTTCAATTTCATTTCATAAATGCACACATTGTCAATCTGAGATGATATATGTGTTATTTGTAAATTAACAGTAAATTTAAATTAATAATTTAAAACCAATCTTCTTATTTAGCAGTCTATGAGATCACCCATTAGAGTCCCCTCTGACCACCTGCAGCTCACTCTCTCACTCTCTGCATCACACTTTCTGCATGTTTTCACTGTTAAAAGACTCTTAGTGTGAATTGGCCCAATTGAGAAGGAAAGCAGGACAATGTGTTATAAAAGCGTAACCAAAATCTGTTTCAGTCAGTCGCTGTGGCTGAGCCAACAAAGGCTATTTTCAGTTTGAAAATGATCTGTAGCACCACACACACTTAACTCAGAAAACAACTAAATATTGAAGACATATTGATCACTTTGCACTGTCAACATCAAGAATACAGACATTTTGAAGAGCAAGGATGCAATATGAACATACTGTATACTTTGACTTCACAGACAATGAAATCAATGATATATATTGTCAATATGTGGATATAAATAAACCTTAAATAAATACTTATGGACTTACAAAATTTTGAGCTGCAAATGATAACTTCACGATCATTTGAAAGTGACATATAACATCCTATAAAATGAAATTCATCTAAATTTAAATTATCTCATGGATGTGGCTGTTGTGGCTCATGGTCATAGTGGCACCAGCTGGCTACGGTAAATGTTGCATATTCAAATGATTTTGATGAAGTGGGTGGCACGGGGTGGCAGTGAAGCCGGGTGTAACACAGTTCGTATATACGGGAAGAAGGAGGCGGGAACCGGCGAACATTCAACATAAATTTTAATTTCAAAATAAACAAAGAACAAAACGAAAGTAATGCCGGCAGACCCTCGCGGACGTCTGCCGGCCACACAAACATAATAAAACATAACGTAAAGTCCAGGCCTGGTCCTCTCTCGTCCTTCACTGTCGTCGCTCCTCCTTTTATGCCCCCGGAGCTCCTCCGTGAGAGACTCGAGGCCGGTGCGCCTCCCAGGTGGAGCTCGTTAACTCTCGCGCCACCGGCCTCGCGCCGTTCCCTCACGGCTCTCGCCCGCCCTGGTCGCCACACCGGGGCTTGGGCCCGTCATCGCTGCTTGCAGCTATATTTGATCATTGTTTTCCTGTTTATCACTGTAAAACTGCTTTGAAACAATCTGTATTATAAAAGTACTCTATTAAAAGGTGACTTCACTTGACTTGACACACAGATATATTGCAATTTTTTAAGGTTGCATTCTCTTCCACATGTATGAAGTTATTTATTACTGTAGTGTTGTTATTTATTGTGTTTTTAAGTAAGTAAGTAAGTAAGTGTTGTCGTGCTTATTAAGATGGCTATTACACATCTTCCAGACGGGATATTTTAAAGGCACATGGGTGGGGGCCCCAAAAGAAGGATTCTGCTAATTTCTGTTTATGAGATTATAAGTACTAATAAGCAGCCAATATGCAAGCTAATATGCAGCTAGTTATAAGAGATAATTGTTCCCCATACTAAAGTTTTACCGAGGTTTCTACTAAAAAATACAAGCCAGACTGCTACAGACCTTATTCAGAGCAGTGTCATGACAGGTATGAAAGCGAGGCTGTGAGGGATAGACTTTCCGTGTTTTCAATGGCATTCACTGTAAAAAGCTGTATAAAACTCTTATAAATTTTCCACAGCACATGTTGTCTGAAGTTTTTTCGTCGGCAGAACAATCCAAAAACACATTAAATAACAGTACAACCCACTTAAGAGATGTATGTTTATCCCTCATAGCCTCGCTTTCATTCTCGTGAATAAGGTCTATTGTTTATAAGCCTTACTCAGCTCTGAATTACATTGTAGCAGATTAGCTTTCTATGTTTATTGCAATGTTATGTAATAGATTGCTTTCTATCTACTGCGCTGTATCTCTGAGGAACATGTGAGCATAGATGCAGAAATTATAGCCACTACTGTGACCTCCGCTGCAGCCTGGAACTTCAGAGGTTTGTGCAAAAGCATTTGTTCAAATCTGTGCACCGACCTGATTTCAGTTATAGACTGAGGGGTGGAGGAGTTACTTAGACTCTCTGAGATGCAATGTGATTTATCTCCTAGTCACTGTATAGTGCTATATCCTTTCTCCCACTTATGTGCACACCTGACATATATAAGAAATGATCCTGGAAATATATGGTCAGCATTCCAAAAATTAACATGACTGAGTATGTTTCCACTGGGACATCCATCCTTTTCTGCATTTCACACATCTGCCATCATCAGAAGTAAACATTTATCAATCAAAATTCAAAAATCTATAGCCTGTAGCCTGACAAATTTGTGTTAAGAAATCTCTAGAGATTGCCTGTAATTGAGGCAGCTGACAACTGAATATGCTAGAAATTGTTTCTGGATGAGAGCAGAGGATTTTTCTTGAAACCCTCCCAAACAACTTGTGGGGATGTAGGTGCTATTTGATATTTTTTTTAGGCTTTCTGAGACTCAAGACTCAACTAATCTCTGCAATTCTCCAGCTGTGATCCTTGAAGAGTCTTTGTCCACTCAAACTTTCCTCCTCACCGCGCATTAGGACGATTTAGACACATGTCCCCTTCCAGGCAGATTTGTAACATCTTTAGTTGATTGGAACTTCTTAATTATTGCCCTGATAGTGGAAATGGGGCTTTTCAATGCTTTAGCTATTTTCTTACAGACACTTTCTATTTTGTGAAGCTCAACAATCTTTTGCTGAACATCAGAACTGTATTCTTTGGTTTTACTCATTGTGATGAATGTTTAAGGGAATTTGGCCTTTGTGTTTTCTCATGTTTATTGTAGGGAACAGACCCTAGGAAGTAAAATTAGCTCAAATGAAATAATTAATTTATAGGGAATTATAAAGAGTTGTTTAGTTTACGACCGAGCAACTGATTCGTCCAGCGTTCATTTGCTCGAGCTGTAATAAGATCTTGTTGCGGATATAAATATCCAACAATCGTGAAAACACTGATTAGAGCACAGAAACTTAAGATCGACAGTTTAAGACATTAAATTTTAGAAGCACATAATACAAGACACTTTCTTTTAAAAATCTACAAGAGACTTTATTTATTCTAACACAAACTAATCTAACACAAACACACACACACACACATACATACATACATACACACATTCATTCCTACGCATTGCAGTAAGAAAGAAAATGAGAGAGAAAGAGTTTTAAGAGAAAGAAAGTGATATGATGAACATAATTCCTAGCAATGCACTTCAAAGACCTGAACGAACCATGAATCATTAATTTAAATGCACCAGTTCAGTTTTAATCTGGGGTACTTGCTTTAGTCGACTTTAAATGTGAATTTCCCTCGTCGGCATGCAGAGAAGGGTTTTCCAAGTCGATGATTTGTCGCAGGGTCTTAAAGGTCCGTGTTGTGTAGTCTATGGGTAGAACCCAATCACGTTTTAGCTGGAAAGATGAAAGGAAGTCTCTTTGTCGCTGGAGTTAATGTTGAAGTGGCAAAAGTCATTGGTTGAACTTTGCGGAAAAACTTAGAACACGAGACTTTCAGCGGAAAAGAAAATTAAGTAAAAGAAAAGAAAAGTGAGTGAAAGTTGGATGGCTTGAATGAGCTGCTTGTTTGTTCTTCTTGTTACTCCATGGTTACGCGTTGTTCTGCTTACTTTGGTCACGGCTGACCGGTTCTTTACAAAAGATGTTTGAGTCTAAAACTGCAAAAATATCAAAGCCAAAAATCTGAACAAGTTGAGTTCGAAATTATAGGTTGATATCTCAAAAAATGAGCTAAGAGTTTGTTTGGGCGCAGTACCAGGCTTTTTCACTAGATGACATCCAGACTCCATTGGTGACCATATAAGGACTTTCCATATATGCATGGCTTGAGTTATCTGAACTGTATATTTCCATAATTAGCATACAATATATGAAGTAGACATCTGTAATGATGGGTCAACAGCGTGAGGATCCATTTGCAGCGTCTTTATTATGACAACACAGCACCGTACAAACAGGGGCAAGACAGTAGCATAAACAGGGACAGGCTTAGGTCGAGACAGGCGGCAAGGAAACAGGGTCTTACTACAGGCAGAGGTCGTGGCAGGCGGCAGGCAAACACAGTCCAGGAAACAGACAAGGGTCAAGGCTGGCGGCAGAGGTTCACAGAAGCAAGGCAGTCCAATCGGTAACAAGATAACAGTGTACAAGAAAACGCTCAGAAGTGATCACCAAGGCAAATCAAGACTTCGCGGTGTATGGATGTGTGTGTGAGTGTTTTATAGTGTGAGTGTAATGCCGTGCAGGTGTGTGTGCAATCAGTCCCAGGAATGAGGGCCTATGGGTAATGTAGTCCAGATGGGAACATGTCAATATTCCGGTGACGGCTCCCTCCGGCGGCCGGGAGGAAGAGCCGCGGGAGCCGTATTCATGACAGAGCCCCCCCCCTGCGAGCGGCTCCAGACGCGAGGAAGCGGGCGCCGAGGTCTGCCACGTGGACGAGGGGCCGGTCTCTCCGGATGCGTCCGATGAAACTCCTCCATGAGTGATGGATCCAGGATGTCATCCCTGTTGACCCAGGACCGCTCCTCCGGGCCGTACCCCTCCCAGTCCACCAGATATTGCAGCCTTCCACCCCGGCGCCTGGAATCGAGTAACTCTCGAACCTGGTAGGCTTCCTCGCCTTCGATGATCAGGGGTGGGGGGTTGCGGGTCTCGGCTCCCGCTGGCTCCTCTCTCGGTCCCCCGGAGGGTTTCAGCAATGACACATGGAAGGTGGGAGAGATGCGATAATTAGCAGGCAAATCTAATCGAAATGACACTGGGGTAATTTGTTTGAGAATTTGAAAAGGCCCTACAAACCTGGGACTGAGTTTGCGACATGGAAGTCGAAGGCGAAGATCCTTGGTGGACAGCCAGACCCACTGCCCCACGGTGTAGCGAGGATTGGGACGTCGATGTCGGTTTGCCTGATTCTCCTGTCGCCTCACAGCCCGCTGGAGATGGTGATGAGCCAGATCCCAGGTTTCCTCGCTTCGACGCATCCACTCTGTGACTGATGGTAGATCGGATGGTTGCCCTGACCAGGGGAAGAGAGGTGGTTGAAAGCCCAAGACGCATTGGAAGGGTGTGATACCAGTAGCAGGTTTCCGTAAGGAGTTTTGGGCGTACTCAGCCCACATTAAGTAGCGGCTCCAATCGGCCTGGTTCTGATGGCAGTAGGTGCGAAGGAATCGTGTTAGCTCTTGATTCATGCGTTCGGTCTGGCCGTTGGATTCAGGATGGTACCCAGAGGTGAGGCTGATATTAACGTTGAGTTGCTTGAAGAAGGCGGCCCAGACTCGAGAGGTAAACTGAGGACCCCTGTCGGACACTATGTCTTCCGGCAGTCCATAGAAGCGGAAGACCGAGTTGCAAAGGAGTTCAGCAGTCTCTAGTGCTGTGGGTAGTTTGGGTAGTGGCAGTAATCGGCATGCTTTGGAGAAGCGGTCAATGACGGTGAGAATAGTGGTGTGACCCTGGGATTCGGGCAGGTCGGTGACAAAGTCTATTGCTATGTGGGACCAAGGACGTTGGGGAATGGGAAGAGGTTGTAGCAGACCTGCAGGAGCTTGATGCGAGGTTTTGGTGGTTTGGCAGGCGATACAGTTGTTGATGAACTTAGTGACGTCTGCAAGCATGGTTTCCCACCAGAACTGATTTTGAAGGAGCTGGAGCGTGGCTGTGATACCTGGATGGCCGGAACTGGGGAAATCGTGGACTTGATGTAATAGTTTGTCCCGGAGCTGAATGGGGACGAATGTCCGATTAGGTGGGCATGCTACTGGAGGTGCTGTTTGTTCGTTGAACTGCGAAATTTCAGTCATGACGTCCCACTGTACGGGAGCGAGTAGCAAGGTTTCGGGCAGAATGTTCTCAGTACTCTCAATGCGTCCCGTCTCCTCCGTCTGCCTCGATAGTGCATCCGCCTTGACATTCTTTGACCCGGGTCTGTAGGTGACAGTGAAATGGAAACGTGTGAAGAACATTGCCCATCTTGCCTGTCGTGGATTCAAACGTTTGGCTGAACGCAGGTACTCCAAGTTTTTGTGATCTGTGAGAATAATGAACGGATGTCTCGCCCCCTCTAACCAATGGCGCCATTCCTCCAGCGCCGCCTTCATTGCGAGCAATTCCCGGTTGCCCACATCATAGTTACGTTCTGCCGCTGACAGTTTACGAGAGTAGAAGGCACATGGGAACACTTTGGACGGGTCACCTTGTCTTTGAGAGAGAATTGCGCCAATGCCTGTACTAGAGGCGTCCACCTCCACGATGAAAGGAAGCTCGGGGTCCGGGTGACGGAGAATGGGCGCTGACGTGAATTGTTCCTTTAATTCCTGAAACGCTCTTACTGCTTCTGGTGACCAAGTGAGGCGAGAGGATTGACGCTTTGTCATGGCAGTTAGTGGGGTGGCGACTCCGCTGAAGTTTCTGATGAACCGCCTGTAAAAGTTGGCAAACCCCAGAAACCGCTGTAATTCTTTCAGGGTGTGAGGTTGTGGCCATTCCAACACCGCCTTTACCTTGCCGTCATCCATTGCCACACCCTCTCGACTGATGACGTAGCCCAGGAATGATGTCGAGGTGCGATGAAATTCGCACTTTTCTGCCTTGGCATAGAGCTTGTGTTGGATCAGGCGTTGCAGCACCGCTCGAACCTGTCGGATGTGCTCATCGAAGGTGTTGGAATATATCAAGATGTCATCTATGTATACAATGACCCACCGATTGAGCATGTCTCGAAAGACATCGTTGATAAAGGACTGAAAGACTGAAGGACTATTGGACAGCCCGAAGGGCATGACAAGGGTCTCGTAGTGACCAGTGGAGGTGGAGAATGCTGTCTTCCACTCGTCGCCTGCTCTGATGCGAATTAGATTATAAGCACAGCGAAGATCCAGTTTGGTGTAGTATTTGGCTTGACGCAACTGTTCGAGGGCTGCAGAGACCAATGGCAACGGGTATCGGAACTTTATGGTGATGTCATTCAAGCCACGATAATCAATGCAGGGCCGAAGACTGCCATCCTTCTTTTTGACGAAGAAGAAGCCGGATGATGCAGGTGAGGTAGAAGGTCGGATAAACCCCTTAGCCAGTTCTCCCTCGATGTATGATTTCATAGCTTCTTCCTCAGGCTGTGATAGAGGAAATATCCGGCCTTTAGGTGGCGTGGTACCGGGTAAGAGTTCGATTGCACAGTCACTGGGGCGATGAGGTGGTAGTTCTGTGGACTTGGATTTACTGAATGCAAGGGCTAGATCGATGTATTCGGCTGGGATACCAGATTCGTGGTCGACTGGAGACTCACTGACAGATATGGTTTGGATGGATAATGGCATGACTGGTCTCAGGCAGCGATGATGACAGGCGGGGTCCCACTGGACGATCTGACCCTCCTTCCAGGAAATGTGAGGATTGTGTGTTCGAAGCCAGGGCAAACCCAGGATGATTGGATTATTGGGCGAATGGATGACGTAGAAACGGATTCGTTCATGATGAAGGACCCCCACTTGCAGAGCGAGCTCGGATGTGATGTGCGCCACTTTTCCTCCTCCTATGGGTTTCCCATCTAGTGCTTCCACTGTTAATGGAGAATTGCAGTCTGTTAACTGGACATTGTGCTCACGAATGAATGTGTCAGAAATGAAATTCCCGGCTGCACCTGAATCCAGGAGTGCGTGGGCGGATATGGCTTGATTGTCAATGGTTATTTGGATGGGTATTTTAAGGCAGTTAGTTGAATAAGCGGAGTGGTGGTCTGAACTCACCGCTTTAGGAGTGGCGGTGCTGGGTCGAATGGGGCAGTTTATCTTGATGTGGCCGGCCTGGCCACAGTACAGACACAGATGCAATTGGCGCCTTCGCTCTCGTTCCTCGGGAAGAAGGGGAGTATAGCCGAGTTGCATGGGCTCTGGAGCGGCATGACTGGGTGTCAGTGAGCGAATGGGTCTTCGGGAACGGAGGAGGTTATCGATGTGGATGGCTAGTTCGATGAATGCACTTAGCGATCTTCCCTCGTCACGGCAGGCGAGTTCAGCTTGAAGCTCCAGAGATAAGCCTTTGCGGAATAGCAGTTTCAATGTGTCCTCCACCCAGTTGGTTTGAGCGGCCAGTGTGCGGAATTGCAGGGCGAATTCGGCGGCCGTGGATTTCCCCTGCGTCAGAGCGAGAAGTTGGTCACCAGCGCTCTTGCCGCCCTCAGGATGTTCGAACACCTCCTTGAAACTTTGTAGAAAGGCTGCGAATGTGGGGAACACAGAGCTATCCTCTCTCCATACTGCCGTGGCCCAGTCTAGCGCTTTACCAGTGAGCAGGGAACATACGAGTGATATTCGACTGGTTTCTGTGGAGTACAGTGAGGGTTGTTGAGTAACAAACAAGGAACATTGAAGAAGAAAACCCTTACATTTGGTTGGATTGCCGTCGAATTTCTCTGGTAAAGCGAGGCGTGGGTTTACTGCAGGTGGAGCGGTGATCGACTGGCTGGCCGTGGTAGTGGGTGGCGGCATGGCGGCTGCGGGAGATGGGAACCGCAAGCTTTGCAAAGTCTTTACCAGCTCCTCGGAGAGTGATGTGAGACGAGTTAGCTGGTGATGGTGTATCGAGAGCTGGTTGGCCTGTGCTGAGAGCTCGGAGGAGATCTGCATGAGAGCTGCTGGATCGGCTAATGGCGAAGTCTTCTGTAATGATGGGTCAACAGCGTGAGGATCCATTTGCAGCGTCTTTATTATGACAACACAGCACCGTACAAACAGGAGCAAGACAGTTGCGTAAACAGGGACAGGCTTAGGTCGAGACAGGCGGCAAGGAAACAGGGTCTTACTACAGGCAGAGGTCGTGGCAGGCGGCAGGCAAACACAGTCCAGGAAACAGGCAAGGGTCAAGGCTGGCGGCAGAGGTTCACAGAAGCAAGGCAGTCCAATCGGTAACAAGATAACAGTGTACAAGAAAACGCTCAGAAGTGATCACCAAGGCAAATCAAGACTTCGCAGTGTATGGATGTGTGTGTGAGTGTTTTATAGTGTGAGTGTAATGCCGTGCAGGTGTGTGTGCAATCAGTCCCAGGAATGAGGGCCTATGGGTAATGTAGTCCAGATGGGAACATGTCAATATTCCGGTGACGGCTCCCTCCGGCGGCCGGGAGGAAGAGCCGCGGGAGCCGTATTCATGACAACATCCTATTCAGAAGTAGTATGGGCAGTTTGGTAGTATTTGATTTGAATTTGAAACCAGAAACCAGAATCTAGGAGTTGGCCCCCCTCTGAGGCCAAACCCACAGTCTCCACAAGTCCGGCTGGGGATGATGCATCTTGCCCCCTGCCTGAGATAGCAGGTCCCTCCTGACCAGAATCTCCCAAGGAGAACAGTCGAGGAGGGACACAAGGCTCAAGAACCATACTCGAGATGGTCAGGATGGGGGTCTTGTCCCAGTGAACTCTCTCCAGAACTCCCGGGAGCCTCAGCCATGTCTGTACCCGAGTGGGGCTGGATGACTGAGGGAAAACCATAGTGGACAGTGTAGCGTATCTTGAGATGCAAATAGATCCACTTCCGCCTGGCCACACTGCCTTCATATGAGCTCCACCACCTTGGGGTGAATTTTCCATTCCCTGTGCCTCAGCAGGATGTCTGCTCCCTGATTTTGACGCCCAGGGATATAAGCTGCTCTTAGGGAGAACAGTTTTCCCTGAGCCCACAAGAGGATCTGGTGTGCCAGTTTGTAGAGTGGGTGCAACCACAGACCCCCTGATGATTTATAAAGGTGACCACCGATGTCTTGTCTGACTGGACAAGAACATGGTAACCCCTGAGGTCTGGGAGAAAATGCCTCGGTGCTAGAAAGATAGCCATCATCTCCAAGCAGTTTATGTGGCAAGAGAGATGATGACCTCTCCACTGCAAAGGTCTCATGTTCAGCAGGCCAAAAGGTATCATGTTGGACGCAGCTACCATCAGACCTAACAGTCTCTGAAACTGTTTTACTGTGAGTGACTGGTCTAGCTTTATTATGTTCGCGGCTGCGAGGATCGAATTAATACGGGCAGGTGACAGACGTGCCTGAATCGTCATCGAATCCCACACCACACCCAGAACAGGAACTTCCTGTGTTGTGGAAGGACGGATATCTGGAAGTATTCGTCCTTGGCCTCCTTCCCCAACAGAGCTTTTACCTCCAGTTCCTTAGCCAGAGCCTGCTCTGGGCCTACCACTGTGGGCAGGACCCCATTGAAACAATAGTCTGCATGACCCATTGTAAGACATTTGGCAGAAGTTCCCACACTGCCAAAAAATCTACTAATGGATTATGAGTCTGCAAATATTCTTGTTGCAAATGATTAAATTACCTTCCCTCTGTAATTTGTATTGAAAATCAGTCACCAAATATGAAAACTAGAGTTTATAAGATTTCAAATGATATATCATTTTTTTATATAATTTTATTGAAAATTCTAAGTTTATACTAAGATATTATTGTTGTTTAAAATATATAATGGCACTGGTGGGACAGTGACAGATAAGGGGATAAAAGACTATACAAAATGTTACAGTAAAAACTTGTTGGTTAAAGGTAAAAAAAAATATATAATACTATAAAAAAATATATAAAAACCTATAATAATTATATATCAGGACATTTCATGTAATTGTACTGTAAAATATTGTTAAATGTACAGTTTTTGAGAATACAAGTCCTTATCTTAAAATCTTATAATTCATATTGAAAAAAACATAATGACATTTCTATAATTCCCTGTGTGACACTTCACATTTGATTGTACTTCATTTAAATAGTATTTCTTATTAGTTAAAAGTATTTCTTATCAGTTATGTACAGTAGGGTTTTACAGTGTGTGTTACCATGGTGGTGTTTGTATAACACTGTGCACCTTCCATATTTTACTTTTTAACTCAGCTTGTGGAACAACTACTTGTGTTGAACTTTGATTCCTCATGCGGCTTTATCTTTTACCACCTGTGTTATTATAGTAGTTGTTAGTATATGTTAAAGGTTCTATACAAGTAGGTTTTAGTATCAGCATGGTCACGCCACTCTAATTCAATGGAAAAGAGCTTTTTTATTATTTAATTATTAGTTTAAACTAACATTACTAGTTTAAACTAAAATTTATAGGTTATTCTGTAAAGTTATTTAAATTTTTTGCAGTATTTTTTACAGAACTATTCTGGCATGAGGGGTAAAAAATATATACATATATATTGGAACTAGCCGATGCGCTCTTAAGAGCAGGTGAGGGTCATTCTAAATTTGGGAAAGAAGGTCAAACAACTTAGCAGATGTTGGAATAAGGCTAACACATAGAGATGTGTGTGCATGTATCGTGTATAAACCCTCTGGCTGTGCAATGATACTCTAACATGGAAAACATTTCAGTCTCAGTTTAGAGGAAAGAGGTCACTGCATAAATCGCTGTGAAACAGGTACAGCAATGCCCAGCCTTTAAAGGGATACATCTTCCCTGGAACACAGAGTATGTTTTGAAGAATGTTTCAACAGCTATTGTATATACAATGAAAGCCAGTGACTTTCACTGTATGGACAAAATGAGAAATTTTTCATAATTTATTACTTTGTGTTCAACAAGAAGAAACAAATGCATACAGATTTAAGACAACATGATGACTGAATTTTAATTTTTGAGCAACCTACACTATTATATAAAGGATACCTTATGCACAAATAGAAGAGAATTTCACAACAGCATCATTGTGGGATTAGTGGTAGGGAGAGAGACACGGAGGAAGACAGATATCAAGAAAATAACTTAAAATGAGTATGTCAAGTAAACTTTGCTCCCTTATTGCAGGTTGGAGACGTCAGAATAGCAATTTCTAAATAGCCTCTTACTTGCCACCCCCTGGCCTCTAACAACTGACTATGACTTCTGTAAAGTGTTGTCGGCTGTGGTTCAGTACTGCTGAAGTCATTTGATGTGCAGTGCATTGAGTAATCTTATGAAGATTAAAACAGCAATAGCCTCACAGACAACAGCTGGGAATATGTGTATGCATGTGTGTAATGCATGTGGGTAAAAGCGAGAGAGAGAGAGGGACATGGTGATTTTGTCACATCAGCTGACCCGAAGTGTTCCTGACAACAGAGCATTGTCAATGCACTAAACCTCTTCTAAACCCTCAACACACACACACACGTTCGTTTTTGTGAATTGTGGGGACATTCCATAGGAGTAATGGTTTTTATACTGTACAAACCATATTTTCTATCCCCCTACACTACCCCTACCCCTAAAATCACAGGAAACTGTGCACACTTTTACTTTCTCACAAAAATTCTCATTCTGTATGATTTATAAGCCTTTTGAAAAGTGGGGACATGGGGTATGTCCTCATAAGTCACCCTCTCCTTGTAATACCTATGTAATACCCATGTCCTTATACACCGTTGTGTCCTGATATGTCACAAAAACGTGCACACACACACACACACACACACACACACACACACACACACACACACACACACACACACACAC
>RJVU01023003.1:35996-53673 GCA_003731715.1 Anabarilius grahami
AAAAAAAAAAAAAAAAAAACTGCCCCAAAGCCTGACATCATATTTCATTATAGACCTTGATTATCTGTTCTGGCACGTTTAAATGGGATTGGAACTAAACCCTGGAGAAAAGCGGCCCTTCAGGAGCAAGACTGGACACCCCTGTTTTATAACCAGGAATGTGTACACACTCTAAACTCCTCAAATCCTATAAGAAACCATCCCAAAACAGAAGTTAGAGTAGAGGAAAGAACCCCAAAGTTTCTGAGTTATCTTGAAAAGAAAGAAAGAAAAAAAAGAAAAACTTAGCAGACCGTGTGCTTACAGTAGGTGTGCTTTGGGTGAAGATTAGTTGCCATCTCCTACTGTCACAGCATTTGTCATGGTTTAGTAATTCCATAATATTTACATTCCTACAGACAAATGTCCAGGTTACTAGAACATTCCAATCTTATTTAGTATATTTGTCTGTTTAGAAAACTATTGATAGACATGTACTTGGGCTTGAGGTTCTGAGGCCACTGCTGGCAAAGCAGTACATGGCATGATGAGAACAACAAATGTAACCTGTTTTGGATTCCTGTATATTTAGCAAGTAGTGATACAGTTATACACTTACTCTCACTCTTTTGGCCGGTTTCACGGACAAGCCTTAAAATGTGTGTTTGAGCTGTTATAACTGAAATCAACTTGCACTGACATATTTCGTTGTTTTGTCTCAAGATGCACACCAGTAATGTTGTTTTTCCTTAAGACACACTAATAAAAGCTGCTTAAATGTCCTAGGTCTAATCCTGGCTTAATCTAAGTCTTGTTTGTGAAACCGGGCTTTAGTGTCTTAGATACAAAGTTTAGCTCTCTAGTTTTATGAAAACAAAAGCATCAGATCATAAAAAAGATGTGGGTACAGTAGCTTTGCTCCATTTGAAAAACACCAATAAAACTGTCATTGTTTGAGAGTGTGAATGTGTGAGAGGGCTTTGATATGGAATGTGGGATTAAGGCGGCATCCCACTAGGCGACTCGATACAGCTTGATTGTACTCGGGGGTGTCTCACCTCTCTTTGATTCCTATCATGAGAAGCTTGTCGAAAAAACATCAAGATTGTTGTGCAAACATAAACTATTGTAATGGACTGGATTAGTATGCAATTCAATAAAGGCATGCATAATTGGTTTAGGTCATTAGTTAAAACAGACTTTCCTTCCAGGCATGTACATCTTGCCACAGTAAGTCAGTTAATAGCCCAGATATTCTATCATACCACTACACCAAGAATGGCGAACTCCAGACCTGGAGAGCCACAGTCCTGCAGAGTTGAGCTCACTACACTAAAAATTGTTTGTTCAATGAACTTAATTAAATTAAGGAATACTTTTAAGAAATACTGTGAGTTACACAATTAGTTTAGGTTTGTACAATATGAAAGAACAAGTTCCCTTTCAATACTACACTTGTACTGTGTCGTATGCTGTTAGGCTAGACGCATACGGGGAAAACTCCTTTTCTAAGCCCTGCCAGATGACTTCAGCTCTCGCTGGTCACGCGTACACTTAGGCAGGACAGACTGCGTCTGCGCTACACTCTATGGCTGTACTCCAGGTGTACTAGGCGAAGCTCTTGATGAAGGTGGTCACAACCCGGCTGTATTCAGGGAGCTGCACAGCCCCACGGACCTGGCCCTGCGCGCCACCAAGACAACGGCCCAGGCTATCGGTCGTTCGATGAACAGTTTAGTGGTGCTGGAGTGCCACTTGTGGCTCAACTTGACTGAAATCAATTGCACCCCCTTCCGAAGCGCCAAGGACCCAGGCCCATGATTGTGCTGGACCCTGTGCCTCAGAAGTCGTCCTGATGTCGCAGACAGGAAGAGGAGGGGGCTAAGTCTCGCTGTGGCTGGACCACCGCCCAAACTGCCTTGTCTATGTTTTGCGTCACCCGTTCAGTTCTGCGTTTATGGAAAAAAGTTGTTGCATGCACAGGGCCTGTTCAAGCGCCCTTGCAACCTACTGCTGTGATAGTGGACACAATAAAAAACAAACATACTCAAAAAGAGAGCAAATTTCCTCTTCTGTTCCTCACGAGCACTGTAGTTCCTTACAGCGACCAGTTGCTCGAGCCAATTCAACTCCTTGCCACGTGGGCAGAGGCCTGGCAGGCCATCCCCGGAGTGTCAAAATGGGTGTTGAATATAATAAAACGAGTTTATGTACTCCAGTTCGCTCAGAGGGCCCCGTTATTCAACGGCGTGGTCCCCATCTCTGTGTCGAGTGAGGACATCCACGTACTTCGCTCAGAGGTAAACACGATGCTGGCAAAAGGAGCCATAGAAGTGGTTCCCCCAGCTCAGAGTGAATCAGGCTTCTACAGCAGTTACTTCCTTGTCCCCAAGAAGGACGGTGGTCTCAGACCCATCCTCGACCTCAGACATTTGAACCGGGCCCTAATGAAGTGCTCGTTCAGAATGATCACTTTGAAACAGATCCTCTCTCAGATATGCCCAGGGGACTGGTTCTTTTCTCTGGATCTGAAGGATGCTTATTTTCACATCCAGATAGCCCTCCATCACAGGCGCTTCTTGAGATTCACCTTCGAAGGGGCGGCATGTCAATATACAAGCCTTCTGTTTGGGCTGTCCCTGGCTCCCTGCACTTTCATGAAATGTATAGATGCGGCTCTTTCCCCTCTAAGTGAAGTGAGAGGGGAAAGTGGAGTGACATGTGGCCAAGTATGGTTACCCATACTCGGAATT
The DNA here is from genome assembly GCA_003731715.1 of Anabarilius grahami. Classification (NCBI taxonomy): domain Eukaryota; kingdom Metazoa; phylum Chordata; class Actinopteri; order Cypriniformes; family Xenocyprididae; genus Anabarilius; species Anabarilius grahami. The sequence continues at coordinate 38,729 of RJVU01023003.1, forward strand.
TGTGCTTTACGGAATTTGTGTTTAACCCATCCAAGTGCACACACACAGCAGTTAACACACACACCGTGAACACACACCCGGAGCAGTGGGCAGCCATTGCTGCGGCGCCCGGGGAGCAGTTGGGGGTACGGTGCCTTGCTCAAGGGTCTCACCTCAGTCGTGGTATTGAGGGTGGAGAGAGCGCTGGATATTCACTCCCCTCACCGACAATCCCTGCCGGACCTGAGACTCGAACCCAGCAAGAAAATTCAAAGAGACAACAAAATGGCCAAATGGTTGGGAAAGAGAAAAGTTGATTCAGAATGCATGCAGGGTATTAAACCAAAAGTGGACAAGTGATTATTTTTTGTTCAATGCAAAGAAACAGCTGTTTGTTTCATCTGTCAAGAAACAGTGCCTGTGTTCAAAGAATACAATCTGCGCCGACACTATGAAACCCGCCACAGAGACAAGTGTGCGAGACTGCAAGGCCAAATGAGAGCTGACAAAGTGTCGAAGCTAAAAAGTGGACTATCAGCTCAGCAGAATACATTTGTATGCCAAACCCAGTTGAACCAGTCATCCGTTCGAGCTAGCTTTCAGATAAACTGATTGCAATTAGCGTTAGGCCATTCAGTGATGGTGAGTTTGTCAAGAAATGTATAAATGCTGTTGCGGAGGAGGTTTTTTCCCCGATAGGAAAGACATCTTAAATGCGGTGAGTCTGTCCACAAGTACAATCACCAGACGAATTGAAGAAATGGGGGATTATGTATATGCCCAGCTTAAGGAGAAAGTGAAAGAATTTGAATTTTTTGCATTAGCACTGGATGAGAGTAATGACAGTTTCACAGATGCTTTCAACACAGGCTGGGGGACCCTTTACGAGGGCAAACCAGCCTTTGGCACGTGGACGAGCGAGGAAAGCGAGCTACAAATCAACTGCATAGAAATGATGGGGGTCTGTCGAGCTCTTCAAGCTTTCCTGGGCAGAGGTCGACCTCTTCGCCCCAAAAGCAATTATCACTGCCCAATTTATTTTTCAAGGAGCAGAGATGCACTGGCCCATGACTGGCCAAGTCTCCTTCTTTATGCTTTTCCCCTGATCACTCTGATCCCCCAGGTCATAAAGCGAGTCAGGGAGGGCAAACACAGGGTCCTCTTAGTGGCCCCACTTTGGAGAAATCAGCACTGGTTCTCAGAGCTGTCCCAACTCTTCTCAGCACCACCATCGCCGATTCCCTTGAGACGGGATCTCCTCTCTCAAGCGAACGGAACGATTTGGCACCCCTGGCCAGAGCTGTGCGCTCTGCACGTACGGCCTCTCGATGGGAGCCTGTAGACCTCCCCGAGAATGTCCTAAATACCATTTCTCAGGCTAGAGCTCCGTCTACAAGGCATCTCTACGCTCTTAAATGGTCTGTCTTCACTGCTTGGTGTACAGCCCGCAGTAAAGACCCATTTACATGTGACATTTCTTTGATATTGTCCTTCCTTCAAAAGTTATTGGATAAGGGTCGCACACCCTCCACTCTTAAGGTCGCAGCCATAGCAGCTTCTCCTATAGCTGGGCAGTCGGTGGGCAAGAACAAACTCATTGTTTGTTTTTTGAAAGGGTCTAGGAGACTGAACCCTCCTCGCCCCTTCACTGTCCCTACGTGGGACCTGTCCACGGTTCTAAGGGGCCTTAAAGGGCCCCCGTTCGAACCACTACAGTCTGCCGACTTGCTTCCCTTGTCACTCAAGGCAGCCTTGCTACTAGCTTTAGCATCGGTCAATTGAGTGGGAAACTTACAGGCGCTCTCTGTGAGCCCCTCTTGCCTTGAGTTCGGGCCTAACAACTCCAAAGTCGTCCTGAAACCAAGACATGGTTATGTTCCTAAGGTTCTCTCCACTCCATTCAGAGCTCAGGTGGTCATTCTCTCCGCACTTCCTCCTTCTCAGGATGATCAGGAGTTGAACTTCCTCTGCCCAGTTTGGGCCCTAAGAACCAACATTGACCATTCTGCCTCATTTAGACAGTCAGAACAGCTCTTTGTATGCCTTGGTGGCCGCACCAAAGGTCTTCCGGTCACGAAGCCAAGGCTATCCAGAAGAATAGTTGATGCGATAGCGCTCGATTATTCCTCCTTAGGCCTCCAATGTCCTATCTGGGTTAGAGCACACTCCACAAGAGGCATGGCCTCTTCTTGGGCCTGGTCCAGTGGTGTATCCATTGCAGAGATTTGTGTGGCGGCCGGCTGGGCCTCGCCGTCCACTTTCATCAGGTTTTATAACCTAGATGTTCCTGCATTACAGACGCAGATACTTTCTGCATGATCTACCACCTCGAAGCTACCCAGGGGACCTCTTCTACGACCCCGACTATGTCCGGGCCATTGATTTAAGCTTCATTCTTCCTCTACACACCCTCAGCCCTCCTTGAGCACCGAGGCTGTATGAGTTTCATAGAACGAGTTTCATACCACTTTTTCGACCCCGACCTGATTCTGGGTCACTAGCATGGTCTTCTGTGTATTTGGTTCTAAGCTCTGTTAGTGCTTATAGCACGGCTTGATTGTATTGTCCCCATATGCGTCTAGCCTAACAGCATACGACGCAGTACGGGTGTAGTATCGAAAGGGAACGTACTCGGTTACTAACGTAACCTTGGTTCCCTTAGATACGGAACGAGTACTGCGTACTTTGCCGTGCTATTTGCAGCACAACTCATGTCGTCGCTTCAGTCAAATTAAATCAGTCTGCCTAGGTGAGACACCCGCTTATAAAGCCAGATGCCCTGCTCCTTTTGGCGGGCTCTGGCGCGCTTGCTCACCATAGGCTCACGCGGCTCTGCCAATACAACTATACGAACCAATGGCTGTGCAGTTTCACTGCGTGATTGAAAAAGGCTTCAGAAATCGGAGAAAAGGAGTTTTCCCCGTATGCATCTAGCCTAGCGCCATACGACGCAGTACTCATTCCTCATCTAAGAGAACCGAGGTTATGTTAGTAACCGAGTACGTTAATTTAAACAAATACGTTTTTTTGTTGAGCCAGCTTAATAATTTTAAGTTCCTGTGTCATACTAACTAGACATGTCTTTAGCATATTAACTTGCGCTGTTGCTGGTTATTATGACACAGAAGCTTAAGTCCTGAACCACATGGTGGAAAAAAAAAAAAAACGTATCTCATTACTTCAACATAATAAGTCATTATTTCGAGATATTAAGTCGTTATTTCAACATTAGTTGTATATCATGTTTAATAAAAGATTTTCGCATTTCAGTGTTTGAAGTGGCGCAACAGTAGCGTGTTGGCTAGCATTCCCAGCTTTTACTGCAATCGCTGCAGTTTCAAATCCGCCTTTTGCCAAGCTCGCTCTTCTCTATTTTCCCATCATATATCACATCAAAAAGGCATTTGTTTTCAATAAAAATTTAAATAATGTTCTAAAAGTGGAAATAACCTGCCCAACGATTCTCCCAATAAGGCAGTATCCATTTAATAATTTTAATAAATATAATCATTTGCACTCAATAATATTATTGCATCCTGTTAATGCACAAAAATACAGAAGTGCAAATAGTATCTGCCAATACAATGTACAGCAAATTCCCATGATAAACCTTTGGGATTTTGGAGCACCAACCTGTAACAGTAGGTCAACTTAACTACAACGTGTTCTTTAATTGATTCCCTGACTTATTCTGCCCTCTAGTGGCTAATATCGAAAGAGAAAATACTGCTATCTTCACTTAGTGTAAATAGAATGTATCGCTATTTTCACTTAGTGTAAATAACATCTACAGCTATTTGCACTGTAAATTATTATATTTATTAAAAATATTAAATGGATACTGCCTTATTGGGGGAATAAAAACCCACCCAACACTTTCCCCTAACCCTATCCAATAAATACTTTTAATATTATTAAATAATCGATAGGCAGGTTATTTCCACTCTTAGAACATAATTTTAATTTTTATTGAAAATAAATGCCTTTTTGCCTTTCTCGCTACAGATGTTGAACCATGCACATCTTTTATTAAACTTGATATACAATAACGAGTTATGTCAAAAAAACGAGATATTATGTTGAAATAACAACTTAATATCTCGAAATAACGACTTATGTCATAATAACGACTTAATATCTCAAAATAACAAGCTTTTATGTCGAAACAACGACTTAATATCTCAAAATAACGACTTAATATCTCGAAATAACGACTTATGTCGTAATAATTAACGACTTAATATCTCGAAATAGCAACTTAATATCTCGAAATAACAACTTATGTTTATAAAAGAGATAAGTTTTCTTTTTTCCTCCCCACCATAAGTTTTCTTTTTTTCCCACACCATGCAGTTCAGGGCTTCCGTAAAATAAATGTGCGGTTTTCCTTAATTGTATCATTGAACAAACTTTTTTTGAGTTTCATTCTTCATTATACACAATGAGCAAATAAGACAACACTGGTCTCAAAACTGCCATAAATTTAGTCATTACTGAGAAAAGTACAACAACCCTAACCCACTCTTCAGCACGATGGCAACCACAAAATTCAAAAACAAATAAAGTCTTCTAAATGCCCAACAATTAAACACAAAAATCTCCTTTCCTTTACAGAAAAACACATTAAATAACACTAAATATCCTGTAAAGCATGCTGGGAACTACAGATACACTGTCAAACTAATTATCAAAATCAAATTTATATGATGTAGTTGTAATGGAGCTGGAAGCGAGCAGATGAAGATGATGGCAACATGCATTTCACGTGGCTCTTTGGAGCAGCCACAGTACATATGCCTTGGCAATAGATCTACATTTTGGAGGCTTGTATTATGCTCATGGTTGTTTGACATCTGTTTTTGTGTTGGCATATTATGTATGTTGGTTTAGCCACAGCATCATCATGTCTTATCAAGTCTCCATATTTGCTCTGCAGCACCAGCAACATCCCAAAATGCAGGTGAAAACACATCAGTCATGTAAACAGATAGCCTACATAAAATGCCATGCCAAGTGTATGGCGGCATTATAATGCCAATAATAACCGAGCGCACAACTGATGCTTGCGCGCGCAGTAAATCACTTCCGCGAGAGGATAACAGATCTACACGCGAGGAAACTTGATTTATTAGTATTTTTAAGGAGCTGCTGCTGGGGAAAATGAGAACACATTATATTTGCTGTAGTTCACCGCTAATGTACTATTAATGTACTAAAAACATATTTAAAATTTAAATCAGTTCATGTGAGTACAGTGGTTCAATATTAAGCTTCGGAGCATAATGAATCTTTTGTGTCGAATCATGATTCGGATCGCGTGTCAAACTGCCAACGGCTGAAATCATGTGACTTTGGCGCTCCGAACTGATTCAACACAAAAGATTCATAACGCTCCGAAGCTTCATGAAGCAGTGTTTTGAAATCGGCCATCACTATATAAGTCATTATTTTGTTTTTTAGGCGCACCAAAAATATTCTCGTCGCTTTATAATATTAATATTGAACCACTGTACTCACATGAACTGATTTAAATTTTAAATATGTTTTTAGTACATTAATAGTACATTAGCGGTGAACTACAGCAAATATAATGTGTTCTCATTTTCCCCAGCAGCAGCTCCTTAAAAATACTAATAAATCAAGTTAATATAGTATCTGGTAAGGACATATTATTATAATAATAATAATGCAATCAATCAGTCAATAAATAAAGTTTAACCCACTTGCATCTGGTCCATTGATGAAGCCATGTCTAATGTTTTACAAAAGGCGTCCAATCACAACAGACTTCCGGAAAAACTGAATTGACCAATGACATTTGAGGTTACACTGAAATAAGTAAAGTCCCGCCCCACGACTGTCAAAAATCTAAAGTGTTCGCGCGAGCGAAATAGAAGATCGAGCGCGAGTGTGGGAAGTGATGACGCGCGTGCTGCGAGTCATGCCCGAGCACGCGAGGGCTTGATCTGCGCGCAAAGGAGATGTCATGCGCGCGCTGGTTTAAAATGAGCTCGCGGGCTCCCGTTTCCTCGCGTGTAGATCTGTTATCCTCTCGCGGAAGTGATTTACTGCGCGCGCAAGCATCAGTTGTGTGCTCGGTCATTATTGGCATTATAATGCCGCCATACAAGTGCCCCTCCATCCATGGAATTGGCCAAGCAAACCATGGGAGCAAAATGTACATTGTGAGTGCCATGGTTTATAGCAGTGTTTCTCAACCAGGGGTCTACGGACCCCTAGTGGTCCTTGACATAATGCCAGGGGGTCCTTATAAAATATCTGAATATGAATTTTTGTATATTTTGTCATTTGACATGTTCCCATAAAAGAAGAAAATAATATATATATAATATAACTGACTAAATGACTAAATATAGAACAAGTCAACTAACGTAGTAGTAAAATATACTTGATTGCATTTGGTCATCACAAAGGCATTAATGATACATAATGAGGCAATTTTATTCTGGGGTCCTAGAGGATGGTTCCCAAATATGACAGGGGTCCATTACTCAAAAAAGGTTGAGATTCACTGGTTTATAGTTGACACACATTTGTGCCCAGAGGTGCAGTTAATGACATCAACAACATGTGAAACACATCAGCTCAGCTCCACATCACCCAGCAACCAATGGGCAGGCTGAAAGGTTTGTTCAGACATTGAAACAAACACTGAAGACCTCCAGGGGTTCATTTACTCTTCAGAGACAGCTTGAAACATCATTGCTGACATTTTGCAACACACCACACCCAACAACAAAGGACTCCCCCTTCCCTCTTGGTTTTGAGGCGCAGCTGTGCTCGTCTAGATGCCTTTAAACCCAGTGTGACAGCTGCTGTGCGACTCACATAAACCTCCCAGTTTCTCCACTGAGCTGGTCGTTTAAAGCCTAGACAGTTTGTCGTCAGTGTCACTGTGCTTGCTTGTTATAACAGGGCAAGAGGGAGAGATAGCCATCAGGTGAGGTGACTGCTTAAGGTAGTCCAGCACTCTGGGTGCTGAAACTTCTGAGGAATGGAGATGCCATGCCAACCAATTATAATCCATTCTGAATCAAACAACTGAAACTCAGGTGACACAACCATCTCACACTATCATTGTGCCAACTGCTGTACAGACTTCTTAATAATCTGTAATATTATTGACTTGAATGCACTGACACTATGGATGAGAACTAAGCTAGATGATGACATTGGATTCAACTATTGGATTCAGATGTGCCTTCTGAGAATGCATCCTCAGAAGGCAGCATTTTTAAGCTTTCGGACGCAGCCATAATGCACCTGACATTCTACCAGAGTAGGTCAGACGATATCTGGACAAAGTAATCAAACATCGGGACTGTCTGAAATTATAGGATTATTCTGTGATCAGGAAACCTGATTGACTGAACTGTAAATAGTTACATTAGTGAGCCTATTTTGATATGGGGCAGCTAAACTGGGTCAAGGCAAATGGCAACCCTTTACCTCTAGAGTAGTTAAAAAAAAAAAAAACGTCTTTATTGCTTCTTGATTATGAGAAGAGGAAATGTTATTCATCCATCCACACTCCAAACTTTTCTTCATTTAGCTGCACTTCTGCTTGTCTGTCTTAAAATTATGTTTCATCAAATGTTAAAACATCTGTTACAGACCCGATCCAGGGTCAGGGTGCAAATTAAATTAAGAGGTTTGAAACAAGACATACACACAAATATATATTTTTAGTAAAGATAAAAACACACTATTGTCAGCAAAAAGAAAGCAAACTGGCTTCAAGGATGGATCCAAAATAACTAACCAAATGAAAATTAACTTTGCCCAAATCATTAACTTACCTAACAACGAAAATGTAAAAAAGTACATAGTCTAACTTATAAACAAGAGAACAAAGTATAGGCTAGGGAATGTCCCCACCAAGATAGTAACACCAGTAATTTATTGTCCTTGTAGAGACATTATTTTGGGTCCCCATGAGGAAAACAACTTATAAATCATACTAAATTATGTTTTTTGAAAGGTAAATGCAGAAAGTTTTCTGTGAGGGTTGTGTTTACGGTTAGGTGATAGAATAGTTTGTAGGCTGCAGTATTAAAATAATTGTTTATGGAAAGTCCCAATAAAACATGGAAACCCAGTAATTTCAAGACTCTCAAGGCAGCAAGCCTAAATATTTTCATGTAAGGCGTAGCCTAATTATACTGTGTAAAAAAAATATTGTGACGTTAAGACTACATTTTGTTTGTAATTATGACAATGTCCAACACTATACGTGCTATGTTTTTTAAACCACTGGATCTCAAGATCCTATAGTTTTATGCCTCGCTTGTTCAGGTTATATAATGTACAATAGGTGGCGGTAAAGCCCTAAAGGAGTGAGTGTACATTAAACCAGGAGAAGAAGCAACTTCCTTGTGTTACATCAAATAACGTCCTGATTGCCTGATTCCTCATCGCTGTAGTTGGAATTTATAAGATTCGCTGAAAGCATGATGTAACATTGCATGAACTATAAGCTAATTAATTCTCATTACATGTTAATAAAAACGTGATTATTTATTAAATAACTAATGTTTTGGACACGGTTTATACGTCCTGTAAATTACACGGAAGTTGACTTTAACTGACTCGTTTCAGAAGTACAAGTCTTCGTTCACAGGTTAACATTTTATTTAATGTTTTGTATATTATAATGTGTGCTATGTAAATATTGTGTTTATTTGCCAAAACAATGCGTTTCGCAAACTGTAGTAGAACTCGTTTAATAATCTTAACATTTTAACGTTCTGATATTCTCCCATTCACGCAAAGTATAACTTATCTATTCCTTTCTTAAACAACCACTGCAACATCGAAAATAACGTATTGCAACGCAACACGTAATAGATATTTTAATAAATAATTAAAATAAATCAGTAAAAGTGGTATGTGTATCTTACTATAGGCTGCTATGTCTATAGTTATTGGCAGACGGTAACATTTTGAGATTCTGTATAAATTAATTTGATTTATGTTCAGTATTAAATGAGTATAATGTTCTGTTCATGATCTCAGGTTAGAAGGTTACATTATTGCTCCTCAAGGTAAATTAATATACGTTCATAGGCTCTTCATATGCTTCAAATATTTTTACTAGCTCTAGTAAAAAACACATGAATCAAAACCCCCTTAGATAATCTCTGCTATTGCTTTTTTTTCCCCCTCAAAGGTATCCTCTGCAATGATGGAAGGAGCCTCAAAAAGTGATACCACACCACAGGCCTCTGTTGCTGCACAAGTTCCGTTCATCCACCTCTGCACAGTTCTGGAGAAGATTCAAAAGACTAAACTACGACCAGACAAAAACAAAATCCTAAAGGAGTTTATAGATTCATGGAGGAATTTTCATGCAGCACTTCACAAGGACAATTCCAACACTACAGATTCATTTTACGCAGCAATGCGTCTCATTGTGCCTCCATTTGAGCGAGAGCGAATGGCTTACGGTATAAAAGAGAACATGCTTGCCAAACTGTATATTGAGGTTTTAGGCTTACCTAAAAATGGACCTGAGGCAAACAAACTTCTAAATTACAGAGCTCCAACCACATCTCAAGGAGAAGCAGGTGACTTTGCCCTTACAGCCTACTTTGTCCTGAAAAAAAGATGCACAAGTCAGGGGAATTTAAGCATTAAGGAAGTCAATGACTTCTTGGATTCTGTAGCTATCAACAATGCCAGCAAACAGAAGGATCAAGTGAAGAAAAGCCTTTTGCATCTAATAACTCAGAGCTCAGCTTTGGAACAGAAGTGGCTCATTCGAATGATCCTCAAGGACATGAAACTTGGCATTAGCAAGGAGACAATTCTTCAGGTTTTCCATCCAGATGCAACAGAACTCTACAATGTCACCACAGATCTGAATAAAGTGTGCCTACAACTTCATGATCCATCTGTGTCCCTCAGTGAGGTCTCCATTGATCTGTTTTCTGCATTTAAACCAATGCTGGCTGCTGTTGCCAACATCAGACAGATAGAGAAGCAAATGGGCAACCGGCCATTCTATATTGAGACAAAGCTCGATGGTGAACGCATTCAGCTGCACAAAGCTGGAGATGTTTACAAATATTATACAAGGAACTCTTATGAGTACACGCAACAGTTTGGGGCCTCTCCACTAGAGGGCTCCCTCACGCCATACATTCACAATGTCTTCAAACCTCATGTGGTGAACTGCATACTGGATGGAGAGATGATGGCTTATAACCCTAAAACTGAGACCTTCATGCAGAAGGGCAGTAAGTTTGATATTAAAAAGCTGATGGATGACTCTGAGTTGCAAACCTGCTTTTGTGTATTTGATGTCTTGTTAGTGAACAATCAGAAGTTTGGAAATGAACCTCTCAAGAAGCGCTACGAAACTCTTGAGACTGTCTTCACCCCCATTAAAGGCCGTATCCAGCTGGTCACTAAATCTGAAGGCAAAACCATGCAAGAAGTAGTGAATTTCCTCAATGAAGCCATTGACAATCTGGAAGAGGGGATTATGATTAAGGATCCCATGTCCATCTACAAACCGGATAAACGTGGTGAAGGATGGCTGAAAATTAAGCCTGAATATGTGGACGGTCTGATGGATGAACTCGATCTGCTGATAGTGGGAGGCTACTGGGGTAAAGGCAGGAGAAGCGGGATGCTCTCTCATTTTCTCTGTGCGGTAGCAGAGGTGCCAAGTCCTGGGGAGAAGCCTACAGTATTCCACACCCTCTGCCGCATTGGATCAGGCTACACTATGAAAGAACTGTACGATCTTGGTCTGAAGTTAGCTAAACATTGGAAAGTTTACAACAAAAATAATCCTCCAGCAGCCATTTTGTGTGGAACAGAAAAACCAGAGGTTTACATAGAACCACGCAACTCAGTCATCATACAGGTCAAAGCGGCAGAGATCGTTTCTAGTGATATGTATAAAACCAACTGCACATTGCGTTTCCCCAGAATAGAAAGAATCAGAGAAGACAAAGAGTGGCATCAGTGCATGACCTTGACCGACCTGAGCCAGTTCCGATCCAGGGCTTCTGGAAAGCTGGCATCCAGACATCTGCACATTCAAGAGGACCAGCCTGAAAAAAAGAAGCGCAAATTCGTAGCCAAGCCCAAGAAGACCATCGGAGTCATTAGCCACTTTAAATCTCAGGATTTATCAGCAGTCGCCAAAGAGATGGATATGTTCGAAGATGTTGAGTTTTGCGTGATAAATGGTGATGACGAACATTCCAAAGCAGATCTTGAGAAAGGTGTGGCCCGTTGTGGAGGCATTGTTGTGCAAAACCCTGGAAAAGACACGTACTGTGTGATTGCAGCTGTGCAGAACATGAGAGTGAAGAACCTCATCTCTTCAGACCAGCATGATGTGGTGTGGGCTGCTTGGCTTCTGGAGTGTCTGGAAAAGAAGCAGGTTATACCATGGCAACCACGTCACATGATCCATATGTCACCCTCCACAAGGGACCACTTCGCTAAAGAGTATGATCAGTATGGGGACAGTTATTATGTTGACACGGATGAACAGCAGCTGATGGAAGTCTTTGAAAGGATTGGCCCCACACAAGCTAAATGTCCATCGGTGGCTCGGATAGAAGAAGAGAATGCCTGGGATGACTTGCCCACTAGCATTTTTAGGCCTTACAGTGCATACTTTGACCGGTGTGCTGACTTAGGAGATCCGAAATCCATTATCCGGGGTACATGTTTGGACACACGTGCGTTAGAATTCCGATTTCATGGTGGTACAGTTGTGGAAAAACTGAAGGAAGGAATCTCACATGTCATAGTAGAAGGTGAGAGAAGGGCTCTGGACTTAAAGACACTGAGGCGACTTTATACTAAGAAGTTCAAAATTGTTCGTGAATCTTGGGTGACTGATTCCATCAAAGCAGGGCATGTAGAGGATGAGATCGACTACCTTATATAATGATGACAGCTACTACACAAAATGTTAAAACACTGAAAGCTTACAGCATTTTAATACTAGGTGTCATAACCATTACTGTTGCATTAAAGGTAACTATTATAAAAATAAACTAATGATGGGACTGGAAGCATCACAGTTTGAATTATGAGAAGTTTGTTATCAGCAAGAGTGTCATTTTGCTGCTGAAAAATGTGTATATCTGTGCCTTTTAAAGTTTGTTAAATAGTTCTGATTTAAAGCAATATGTAATACTGAGAAAAAGCACTGAGAAAAAGTTTACAGATGAAAACAAGAATAAACTTTTTTGGAGATAAATTATTTTTCTTATGTGTTTTATTCTAAATAAAAATGAAGTATAACATCATAGAATGTACTGTATAAAATGGGGTGGTGATAACCTATTGCCTAGGAATCTTGACCTTTAAATTACATTCATGTTACCATTGAGATGGAAATTATATGCAAAATAACGTGTAATTAAATTTGATTCTTAAAGAAGCATTCCGATTTTTAATTGAACCTGTCAAAAGTGTTTTTCTTGTACATTAACTTGACTCGTTACAGTCAGACAAATTGAGCTTCTGACAAGCTTGAAGTTCCATTTGAACAGCTTGTCAAGCACACTGAATTTATTGTGTGAGAGCTGTAGCTTTCTAATTGTTTGGAATGTGAGTTACTGTAATGCTTCCAGAGATCTAATTTCCAGAGTGCTAATAGAATGATTGAGGCTTCACACACAAACACAACCAACTGCGTGTCTAGGTATTGTAAAGATAGATTTGCATTTGTGTAATATGGATATTACACTAGGTAATTGGTGTGAGTTTGTGAAGAAGAGTGACAAAGCTATAAGGCGGGTTATAAGTTGTGAAATCCACATTTAGTACAGGAAGGTGCTTTGTTGTGGAAATTTATGTTGCAGAGCCATTCTAATGACAAAAAATTGTCCAAAGACAATATTGTGTTTTAGGAAGGGAAATTGTTTACTGTTCAACAGATTTTTGTAACATTGTGGTGTATGTATAATCTTAAGGCCCGTTCACATAAAGCATGATAACAATAACAATAAAAATCTTTTTAAATATAAAAGAATAACAGAGTCCACACCACAACTTTAATGGCACAGAGAAACATTGTTGGAATCACTTTCAGAATTTTTATTTATTTATTTATTTTTACAGCCTATGAACAACATGAACAATAAAAACAATGGCAGCCAATCAGAATCCGTCCTGCTTTAAAGAGCTCAGGCCTTTAAAGCAGCAGACTGCATAACTGCAGGGTGCACTTAGAATAAACAGTACGATATAGTCTGTTGGTGTGTAGTTATTCTTGTTGTGAACTGGCTATTGCTGTCTCTGTTATTGATGCTCTTTGACTTATAATTTAGACAAGAATCACTTGTCATATTGGGCTGATATTTCTAATTTAGCATTATCTTTAATATTAATCTAAACAAATGGACAAAATGTACACAAAGAGAAGTCATAACACACCTGTATGTTTATAAATAAACAAAGAAAAATATAAAGTTTTCAAAGTTCTTTGTACCCCTAGTTGGGAATTCCTGGTTCATGTTAGCCATAAACATGATTTACAAATAATAAAAGGAATGGTTCACTCAAAAAAGGAAAATTACATTACGGGTGTGCATCTTGAGACAAAACAATGACACTGACATGTGTTAAGATAGATTTGTCAGTACAAGTTTCTTTCAGTAAAAACAACTCAAACATGCATTTTAGTCTAGGACTGGGCTTAAAGGATTAGTTCACTTCAGAATTAAAATTTCCTGATAATTTACTCACCCCCATGTCATCCACGATGTTTGTCTTTCTTTCTTCAGTTGAAAAGAAATTAAGGTTTTTGAGGAAAACATTCCAGGATTTTTCTCCATACAGTGGACTTCAACAGTTACCAACGGGTTGAAGGTCCAAATTACAGTTTCGGTGCAGCTTCAAAGGGCTCTACGCGATCCTAGCCAAGGAATAAGGGTCTTATCTAGCAAAACGATCGGCCATTTAAAAAAAAAACCTACATACGCCACGCGTGACGTAGGCGGAAGTACCGAGCAAGTGTTTACAAAGCGAACGTGCAAAAAAAAAAAAGAAGGGTAAAACAACAATGTTGGCCGATTTTGTTGAAAGAGAAAATGAGATGGAGTTTTTCGCCCTACCGCGGTACTTCCGCCTACGTCACACGTGACCTTTCCAACGTGATTACGTAAAGCGTGTTGCATCGCAGAGCTAGTGCAAGACGAGCATTTGTGGTTTAAAAGTCTATCATTTTTATTGATTTTTTTTTTAAATGACCAATCATTTTGCTAGACAAGACACTTATTCCTCGGCTGGGATCGTGTAGAGCCCTTTGAAGCTGCACTGAAACTGCAATTTGGACCTTCAACCTGTTATAAGGGGAAAAATCCTGGAATGTTTTCCTCAAAAACCTTAATTTCTTTTTGACTGAAGAAAGAAAGAAAGAAAGACATAAACATCTTGGGTGACATGGGGGTGAGTAAATTATCAGGAAATTTTCATTCTGAAGTGAACTAATCCTTTAAGCCTTGTCTGTGAAACTGGGCAGCAGTGTTTTAATGGCATTGGGCTGGATTTCCCAAAACTTTCTTAACTCTATGTTGTTCTTAAATTATATCTTAAGCTATACCTTAACGTTAATTCATGTTTCCCGAAATGTTCTAATTAAGGTATACCTTTAGAGTCTTCGTAGCGCACTAAGAGACAACGTTATCGGGAAATCCAGCCATGGTCATCATTTAAATGGAGGGACGTTACCTCATTAATTAAAAAGGTACAGAATGGTATAGAGATAAACCATTAGTAAACAAAGCCCACCCTGGCAAAGTGTGTGATTTCAAATAAAGACAAACTCTTATAAGAAAGTACTGGGAAAAAGATCTTTTTGTGGTTGTCAAAGTTAAAATTAAATTCTCTTTTTTTGTGTGTGAATTTTGTCTTTTACACACACACACACACACACACACACACACACACACACACACACACACACACAC
>RJVU01023003.1:56683-123919 GCA_003731715.1 Anabarilius grahami
TATATATATATATATATATATATATATATACTGTATATATATATATACACTACCAGTCAAAACTTTGGAAACAGTAAGATATTTAATGTTTCCTCTGCTCACCAAGGCTGCATTTATTTAATTAAAAATACAGTAAAAACAGTGATATTGTGAAATATTATTACAATTTAAAATAACTTTTCTATTTTCAAATATTTTAAAATGTAATTTATTCTTGTGTTGGCAAAGCTGAATTTTCAGTGTCATTACTCCAGTCTTCAGTGTCACATGATCCTTCAGAAATCATTCTAATATGCTGATTTGCTGCTCAAGAAACATTTATTGTGTACAATTGTACAAAATATTTGTGTACAATATATTTTTTTCAGGATTCTTTGATGAATAGAAAATTCAAAAGAACAGCATTTATTTGAAATATAATCTTTTGTAACATTATAAACGTCTTTACTGTCACTTTTGATCGATTTAATGCAACCTTGCTGGAAAAAGTATTCATTTCTTTAATTTATTCTCAAAAAAATAAAAATTTAAAATTCTTACTGACCCCAAACTTTTGAACGGTAGTGTATAATGTTACAAAAGCTTTGTATTTCAGATAAATGCTGTTCTTTTGAATTTTCTATTCATTAAGGAATCCTGAAAAAAAAGTACACAACTGTTTTCAACATTGATAATAATCATAAATGTTTCTTGAGCAGCAAAACAGGATATTAAAATGATTTCTGAAGGGTCATGTGACACTGAAGACTGAAGTAATGATGCTGAAAATTCAGCTTTGCCAACACAAGAATAAATTACATTTTAAAATATATTCAAACAGAAAGCAGTTATTTTAAATTGTAATAATATTTCACAATATTACTGTTTTTACTGTATTTTTAATTAAATAAATGCAGCCTTGGTGAGCAGACGAAACTTCTTTTAAAAACATTAAAAATCTAACAGTTTCCAAACTTTTGACTGGTAGTGTATATATATATATATATTGTGCCTTTAGCATTCCACTTGTCCCACTTGAGTGGGGCTTGAACCGGCAAGAGCTGGTATGGAAGGCAAGCATGCTAACAAGAGAGCTAAAGAAATGTGTAAAAATGTACAGTATTTTTAAAGACCACTGGGTAATATACAATATTTGTTTAATTTCTGTAAAATAAAGTCAAAAAGCAAATGCAACTGCATCCTGTTTACACCTATTTTATGCATGTATAATAATTTGCTCACAATATTCTGATTTATTAATACTATGCATTTCATGTCTTCGATCCATTTGTATTAGCTTCCTCATCACAGCATCAAACCTCATGCTGCTGATTAGAGAATAAAGGAGATGAAGGGACAAATGCATTTTGCAAGCATGAACACATATGCTGTTGATTACACAGCTCAAATGTGTCAAGCTTCAGGTCATTACATGCTGTGTGAGTGTGTGTTTGTCAATTCATGTAAATGTTGCAGGTTCACACACTGCCATATGGATGTCCACTGAGTGACAAAAAAAAAAAAAAAACACTGCCTCCCAGTAAGTAAAAATGAATAAAGGGGTGTAACAAAAAAGATAGTTTATAGATGCCCATATACATTTCACATGAATATAGTTAACCTAAATAGTTCAATAGTTTGATTAGTTAAATAGGTTTTTTAATGATTGTTTTCAGAGAGGGAAAGAAAGTCTTATAAGTTTGGAATGACATAAGGGTAAATGACAGAATTTTCATTTTTGGGTGAACTATCCCTTTAAGAAAATATCAGCGCTCACATTCTTTTAAAACATGTTGTTTTAATTATTTTCATAAACACAGTTTTTTTTAATAAATATTATAGCCTGGTTTCACAGACAGGGCTTAGATTACAGTTTTTTTTATTTGCTTTGGTACTATTTTCACAAGTAAGGTGTACAATTTCAAAACTCTTAGTACAAAAATCCAAATTGATCACACTTGTAACACAGCTAGTCATTCTTTCAAAACCTGATCTCATGCTTTCATTCTAGTTGTACATATTATCATTTTACATAATCACTGTTTCAAAACAAGATCATTATGATATGTAATGAGAACATTTGGTTTAATCACCAAAACAACAGTATGATCTTCTTTCAGTTTAGTACTTTTAACATTCAGTTCATTCAATAGCAAACAATGCAAGATACATGTTTCAAATCACCCTTGATGCTGAAATAATTACAGCACAGGCTACATGCCATATTAGAAAATACACTTACATTACCTAAATTACATAATTGACATAAAATCCATAATGTTTGTAATAGTATTTATTGTGTTATCAAAAGGTGTAAAGTATGACACAGTCATGAGGATTTTACAGTTTTTTTTAATTGCTTTGATGCAATTTTCACAAGCAATTGGTACATTTTCAAAACTCTTAGTATTAATATCACAACAGATCATCAAAAGTGCACTTTTTAAAACAATATTTTCAATTGTTTTAGTACAATACACAAAATCACAAAGTATCCTTTTTTACTACGCAAAATAAGTGTTTCATCTATATAAATGTTTCATTCACAGTAACTGCCTTTCATAATGCTAGTACTATTAAACTTTTGATTTGCATCTCTTTTCGTTCAGTTAAATACATTTGTCTATTATTTAATCCAACTGGACTTAATGATTAATCAATGGATCATTTGGTACACCTATAGATTTCTGTAGATATTGATTCTATAGGCATAGTTTCTATAGAACTTGTTGGCATTTTCCGATATGGATAACCAAATTTAATGAATTATTTTTACATTATAAGCAATTTATCTTAGATGATGACCACAATTGTCACAGTGAGTGTATGGGGTCATGGTAAACCCTGCGTTGTAAACCAAATGTCCCCACTAGGTCTAAATTTACTGGTATTACCATCCTTGTGGGAACATTTGGTTTACAACACAATGCAGGGTTTACCATGACTATTTATTTATTTTTTGGTCCCCATGAGGAAAAAAGCTTATAAATCATACAAAATTATATTTTTATAAAATGTAAAAATCCAGAAAGTTTTCTGTGATGGGTAGGTTTAGAGTTAGGGAATATAATATATAGTTTATACAGTATAAAAATCATTATTTCTATTGAAAGTCCCCATAAAACATGGAAACCCAACATGTGTGTCTGAGTGAGAGAGAGAGAGAGAGAAAGAGAGAGAAAGAGAGGGGGGGGGGGGGTAGAGAGAGACTACCTCATTATTGTAACTCACCCTTCAGCTGTAAAGATCAACTACAGTAGATTCAGTCATATGGTTCAGTGAGAACATTTACTGTATTGCCAGCACACTCTGTTCTACACAAAACCTCATGACTGTGTCATACTTCATCACACCTTTTGATAACACACTGAATAGATATCATTACAAACATTATGGATTTTATCAATTATGTAATTTAGGTAATGTAAGTGCATTCTCTAATATGGCATCTGTAGCCTGTGTAACTGTAATTATTTCAGCATCAAGGGTGATTTGAAACATGAATGTTGCATTGTTTGCTATTGTATTAACTTGTTAAAAGTACTAAACTGAAAGAAGATCATACTGTTGTTTTGGTGATTAAACCAAATATTCTCATTACATATCACAACGATCTTGTGTTTTGAAACAATGATTATGTAGAATAAAAATGTGTACAACTAGAATAAAAGCATGAGATCAGGTTTTGAAAGAATGACTAGCTGTGTTACAAGTGTGATCAGTTTGGAGTTAAGAGTTTTGAAAATATACACCTTACTTGTGAAAATAGTACCAAAGCAAATAAAAAATAAAAAACTGTAGTACAATAAACAGAATCATAAAGTATCCTTTTTCACAACACAAAAGTGTTTCATCTATATAAATGTTTCATTCACAGTAACTGCCTTTCATAATGCTATTACTATCAAACTTTTGATTTGCATCTCTTCTCATTCAGTTTAATACATTTGGCTATTATTTAATCCAAGTGATCTTAATGGTTAATCAGTGGATCATTTGGTACACCTATAGATACAGATTCTATAGGCATAGTTTCTATAGAACTTATTTGTAATTTCCGAAATGGATAACCATATTTATGTTTTCCTCATGGGAAAAAAAAAAAAAAAAACCCAAACAAGGTCTAAAATTACTGGTATTACCATCCTTTTTGGGACATTTAGTCCACCACACAGTGTTTGACCACACACACTTTGAAAATTGTGGTCATCATCTAAGATAAATTGCTTATAATTCATTACATTTGGTTATCCATATCGGAAATTACAAATAAGTTCTATAGAAACTATGCCTATAGAATCTGTATCTATAGAAATCTATAGGTGTACCAAATGATCCACTGATTAACCATTAAGATCAGTTGGATTAAATAATAGACAAATGTATTAAACTGAATGAAAAGAGATGCAAATCAAAAGTTTGATAGTAATAGCATTATGAAAGGCAGTTACTGTGAATGAAACATTTATATAGATGAAACACTTATTTTGCGTAGTGAAAAGGATACTTTGTGATTTTGTGTATTGTACTAACACAATTGAAAATATGCTGAAATGTTTGAAAAAAGTGCACTTTTGATGATCTGTTGTGATATTAGTACTAAGAGTTTTGAAATGTACCAGTTGCTTGTGAAAATTGCACCAAAGCAATAAAAAAGAAACCACTGTAAACCATGAGTATATAGGCTTAATTCAACTAGGACAGTTAAAGAGATATTTCACCCAAAAATGAAAATTCTGTCATTACATAATTACTCACCCGCATGTCGTTCCAAACCCGTAAGACTTGTTCATCTTCAAAGCACAAATGAAGATCTTTTTGATGAAATCTGAGCTTTCTGTCCCCCATAGACAACTACGCAACTGACACTTAAAAAAGTTCATAAAGAGATCAGAAAACTAATCCATATGAATTTAGTCCATATTTTCTGAAGAGACACAACAAATATTCACATATAAACATTTATCAACTCACACATGTGGTAAACCGAAGCTCAAGCATGTTTGCTTGACATGCGAGAACCAATGAGGTTCATTCTCGTGTGTTACGCAGCACGTTTGAGCTTCCGCAAGAACCAATGAGGTCTGTCTGTGCGGTTGAGCTGTTTATGTTCACTGATCAATGTTTATATGTGAATAAAAGCCTAAATTACATCTGTTCATCATATAAAGTGATTGAGTCACTTCAGAAAATTTGGTCTAAATCACTAAATTCATATTAAGATCTCTTTATGAACTTTTTGAAGCGTCAAAGTGTCCGTTGCATAGTTGTCTATGGAGGGACAAAAAGCTCTCAGATTTCATCAAAAAGATCTTCATTTGTGCTTCAAAGATGAACAAGTCTTACGGGTTTGGAACAACATGATGGTGAGTAATTAATGACAGAATTTTCATTTTTTAGGTGACCTATCCCTTTAAGTAGCTTTTATTAAAAAAATACTGCTGTGCATCTTGAGACAAAACAATGGCACTGACATATTTTAAGGTATGTCAGTGCAAGTTGCTTTCAGTTTGGTCAAACATGCATTTTAGTCTAGGACTAGGTTTAAGCCTTTCTGTGAAACTGGGCATCATATTCATTATGTTGTTATGCACTACAAGAGTGGTGTTCCTTTTTGTAAACAATTGATCACATTGTGTTTTGTCATACCTGAGAATGTGCTTCATGTGGTAACATTTGGTTTTACAGTGCAAAAGCTTATGTGCAGCTGTTCAACCTGTTGATGTAAACGTATTATACAGTAGATTCTAACATGATGATTACGATCTCGTACATCCACCATGTTATCTCTTGCAATGATTTATCAGTTCAGCCTATACGAACAGTTTGCAAATTGGCCGGGTCGCTATAATGGATCAATCACATTACATGAGCTGACGCAAATGACCCTGCTCTCTTTCAAGAACTCTTTCAAAACGAACATGGCGGCAACTTAACATTTGTCCAAAATGACTGTGGATCATTTCGCGAGAAAAGATCCCACCTTGTCGGACCGAAGAGGCAAAATTCGGCGTGTTAAAACGAGGAGTCCTTGCGCTTTTCACCAGAAAGCCCGGAATCAGAGCGAGCGGCCAGACAGTGGCTTTTCCGTGTTGTAGCGACTCTGCGCAAAAGGGGAGAGCGGAACCCATGACAGACGAGCAGGGAGAGACATGTTGCTACAGATAGCTGGGTTTTTCTCCGGAGAAGCACGGGGAGAGGGGATTCGACAATGAAAGCAGCAATCCCCCTTAACACAGCAACTGATCGGGAATCGCAGTTAATCGCGGAGGTGAGCCATGACCGCTCGTTAATCATCGTTTAGTGGTCAAAACTCAAGACAGACCTCCCGTCAATGACTATTGTGGCAGAAAAGCCCCCACGGTGGAGTCAGCCAGCGCTGCGCTTTCCCAAAATATGACCAGCGGTGCTTGGAAGTGGCGGCAGCGAGATGACGGCTTAAAAAATTGGTGTGCTCCCCGCGAGAACGAGAAGCCATTCACCGACTCCGAGAGGGCCCAGCGATGGCGATTGTCCTTAGCGTCCCTCTTATTTCTAACCGTTCTGCTTTCTGATCATCTGTGGTTTTGCGCCGAGGCCAAACTGACAAAGACCCGAGACAAGTTAGCATCAATGGACATGAGCGCAAACCACAGACCCGACCTCCCTTCAACACACAGCAGCCTCAGAAGAAACGAAGATGCTATTTTTGTAGTCAATTCTACCAAACCTTTGTGGCAACTAGAAACTTGCCACCCGGATAGTTTGTCTGAAAACTGCTTCACTTTTGTCGACGCTGACCACTTGTGCAGGGGCCTTTCGGAAACGGAGGGGACTCGGTGGAGGAACATAAGCGATTTGTACCTTTCCTTTTGTAATTCCTACTCTCTTATGGATTTGCTTAACGGATCATTAAGTCCGGACAATTTGAACTGCAGCCTTGACGCGATCATGGACAGCAACCAAAACAGATGCAGTCTGTGCGTTCAGGCATACCAGCGCTATGACCTGCACGCGCAGGAGAAATATGAGGAATTTGAGACGATGGCAGATAAATACGAGACGGATGTGTACTCAGTAAGGACGTGCATGGAAGAATGCAAGGTAGGGTTTTATTATCTGGATTCCTCGCTTTTCATTCAATAGAGTTGGGTCTTCGCTCTCAGTCGTCATGGTAACTGGTGACAGTAACATGGTGATGTTTTACTGGGGGAAAAGTGCATTTCACATTGTACTCTGTTTTTTCCGCATTTCGCATCAGTTGGTGATGCCAACTTTGCATTTCGAGGGGGGTGGCAATCAGACGGGCTTTTAAACTTTTCCCTTCCTCGTGCCTCCATTTATCCGTTGCTGTGCAGCGTGATTAACGCAAAACCCATTGTTCTGGTCTAATCTAACGGAGGAAATTAAATGTTGCTGCTGATCCAAGGTTACTGTGTCAATGCAACAATAATCTTTCAACGTGTGTGCGTCATTCTATATCGCGCAGGTGCGTCTCTCTGAACTGAATATAGAGCTGCTCCGCCAGGTGTTCATTCATGTCCACCACACTGAGTACATTTCAATAACGTTAATAGGGCACCGGTGCTTTCTCAGATAATCTATCACAAGAGTCTTTTCCCTCTCTCATTGGTCTTGTTTGCACAGCACTCTGCGCGCGCTGCAACAGGGTGCCCTCTTAACCGCCATAAACTTGACATTAAGGTTAATTTTCGAGCTCCCGCTGTCATCTTTAATGGATTACTCCTGGGCGACGAACAAAAATGGCACACTGTATAGCTCCTGATAAGGAAGTGATCTTGCCGTATTCTTTACGTTTGTGTTGCTGGGTGTAATTAATGGTCAAACATTTACCGAGAGCTTGTAAGTTGTCGTTTAAATGAAGGAGTCACCGATAAGCTGGTGAATAAGTGGGTGGCGTGATTTGCTTATTCACTGGTTCATTTGGCAAAGGGTTCGATTCTTGAAGTCTGTGCTGCTGTGCTGTTTGCTGTCCGTGGTGCTGAAACACGCTTAGTCGTGTTACTGACCGACTACAGTATAATGAAGGTCACAGGCCTTTTGATGCAGGGGGAATATTTCATTATTACACAAGCAGTTTGAATTTCACTACATCATTATGTCAATGACGATTATGACAGACGTTTGCATCCGTGACAGCTGCTGCACTCCAAAAGTCATTCACTTCTGTATTTCTAAAGTTGCTCATGAAATTATGATAAAAAATATGTGGGCTGTTTTAAACTATTAGATCAATATAATAATAATAATGTAGACAGCATCAACACAATTTGATAAAGCTGATACAGCTATACTGTAAACCCTAACACTCAAAAATGATTAATTGGTTTGAGTAGGACAAACTCAAATTAAATGTTCAATCAAATGAACTTTTATGAGTACGTAGAACTTTCTTTTTCTTTTGAGTTTACGAAACTGACACATTTTAAGTAATCTGAACTCTTTCATTGTTTTGAATTTTATGAACTTGTTTCTTTTAATTTAGACAAACTTAAATTTACATGGAACTTGGCTGGGATTTCTATTTCATAAATGTTCAATATTGCCATACTCTTTCAGCAATTGCTATGCTATGTTAATGTTATCAAAGCATTTTGTTACCATTAGCATTTGCTGAATTAGCTAGTTATAGCTAGCTAAATTTCCACAACTAAAAATATAATTGTAGATTTATATAGAATACATCTCAAATTATGTATGGCGAAAAATAGTGCCATTGCGCTTTGGGCGAACCGTGTTTGAGTCCCGGCTCGCGGACCTTTTCAAGTTAAGATTACATAATAACATAATAATATTACATCATAATTTTAAGTTTAATGTATGAATTAACTTACTCAAAAATTAAGTCAAGAGCAATTAAATGTACAAAACTGAAATCTGCCAGTTCTGCTTGCTTAAACTTTGAATTTATTAACTTAAAACATTTGATGTGATTACCTCAATTTTTTTGAGTTTTGTCAACTTATTCAGGTTTACAGTGTAACAGAGAGGCTGTGTGCTTATTTCAACCTGTTGACAAGTAACATTTGAAGATTGGACAACTTCTACTGCCACCTGCATGTGCTGTTTTTTGTTTTGTTTTTACCTTCTCCATGTCTCACCAAAGTGACAGCCACGGAATTACTATTCAAAAACCTCCCGTATGAATAATCTCTCTGCAACAGCCTCTATACTGAACAATTATTTCTATTAAATGCTTGTAAGTATTGTTTGAGGATACAAATTCTGGCTAGTAACCACAAATTAGTCTTTTGTTTTGGCATTGTTTTTCTTCTGTGCACAAAAGTGTTCATCATTTCTGGCTTGGCTGAAGATATTGAGCCATTATAGAGCATTTATTTTGTCTTATTATAGTGCATTTATGTTGAATGCATTTTAAACAAATCAATGCCTTTTGAAATTGAAATGTGGTTGAATGTTTTGACTGATCTGTTTCTCACACTCAAACAACAAACGTTTTTAAGCGTTAACATAACTGTCGAACCACGTTACCGTGGCCTAATAAACTACTAGTGAGTGTGAATGAAGGCCGTAATGCAGAGGGAGGTGGCAGGAGTCAGTCAGAGCCTCTGGCAAGCAGCTGCAAGGGATAGCCAGTCCCAGCTGTGATTAAGCAGCGAGAGATAGAGACAGAAAGAAAGACAGAGCGAGACTGAGAGGATGGGTAATCACTGTGACACGGCGTCTCTGACAGCCAGATCAGCCTTCAGGTTGATTTAATTCGGCATCTTCCTTGCACTTCATCGGAGTGTGGAAGACACTGTGTGTGTATTTGCATTGTGTGTAAATGTGCTAAAGTTTCAGTACAATTGCTATGTAAATACTAGGCATTATAAATAGGTATCAAACGAATGAACAGAGGAAGGGGGTAGTGATAAAATAAACTAAGAAGGTTTTACTCAATAGTGTGCTATTCTTAGCTACTGTATTGAGCTCTGCACAGTTGCACTGGTGTTACAGCTAGGCTGCTCTGTGACAAAGCAATCACATCACTGATAACATGGACCACATTTAGTGTCCCGATGAACAAAAGTGGACAGTACTTTTCTTCAAAGGTCAAATGCATTTAATGTTAGCACATATTCTTTTTTTCACTACAGTGTGTTTATTAGGTGAAGTATTCGATTAATCATTAAATAAGTTAGATACGAATAAGTACAAGAAGTTTGTTTTATAACTTGACTTTTCCACGCACTGTGATTCAAAATAATTTGATACTAGGAGTTAACATCTACTGTTTTCTTGCCATAGCGAGTTAAAAATGTGCTGACCTCATTACATTTCAACTGGAAATGTGGATGAAAACCTCCTATTATAGGCTGTGAATGTTTGATGTAGATCTTTGCTTTTGTCTGATTGGATCTTATGGGCAATGGAAGGGCTTGTGGTATGGAATAGCTATTTGGATGAAACCCTATTTACTGAGAATAGATAAGACAAGTCTTGCATTCCTCTAAGAGCATAGATAATGTTGGTACATTTGGCAGGGTTTGATCCACAAGGGTTTAGCACAGTTGCTTGTTCATCTCCTCTAAATTTATCTCAGTTTTGGGTCATGTCTTTATCACCCTTCTGTCTGTTTCACACACTTTTCTTTTCTCTCTACATTGCAATTCAATATGACCTGTCATATTAACCTGGTCTCTCCTCTCATAGATTTTCACATTTCCCATTGTTTATATCCTCCATTCAGTATTGATGAATTAAAGAAATAGTTCACCCCTTTTACTCACCCTCATGTTGTTACATGAAGAATATTTTGAAGAATGTTGACAGAATAAAATGCAGATTTTTAGGGTGGACTATTCCTTTATCAGAGTGCTTTGCTAAAACTCATTTGTCTCAACCAACTGTAACTGGATTCAGGATTTGCTTGTCACCGAGGAGTGGGATCAGAGAATCTAAAATGCAAATTATACAAAACAGAAGCCTTTATGTTGTTATCATGTTTATGAAGGGATGTTTTTCCTCCCCGCTTTCCTTGTCTTTTTATTTTTAGAAAAAGCGGACAGTGCCTCATTAATGCTATCACTGCTCACTGTGTATGGAAGAGCCACTGCACTCTTCTCTGTGTCATTTAAACAGAGCTTTTATTAGTGTTGGCCAACAGAAGATGACTATCAGAAGGCTGTTTCTAGGAGTGGTTTTCTTTAGCCAAATCCTGGCATGAAACACCAAAACTGATATAAAACCATAGTTACAGAGGACAGGCAAAACCTTGCTCCATGGATGATCAAATTTGCCCATGGGTGAAAAATGAAAGATGTAATCTTTTTGTCATGTGCCACTTATAGGATATTTATTTGTGCCCAATTATTTGTACGTGAAATGTTGAGGATGGCATTCCCTCCTAGAAAAATAAATAGCAATTGTGTAATGTTACAGATAATTAAGACAACTTTATGTATGAACATGGTGTTGTTTTCAGTGCTAGTCCTAGGTTCTGGTAAACTGAACTCTTAAGAAAGTTAGACTCTACTAACAACTTTCTGATCACATAACCTAATAATCAGATGTATTAAATAGTAGTATTTTAAATAATAAAACAATTGATGCATTAATGTTAAAGACAGGCACAAAACTGATTACAAATCTTTTATTATAATACACATATTCTTAATACCTAAAAGCTTAATAAAGAGACAGAGGCCTTTTAGACTTTACATTGAATTGATCTTTTGCAGTCAGGTCATTTTAAAATCTTTTAATATTAAAATAACCAGGATGTTTTGTTCTATCCCTCATTCCCACATGAATACATTTGTACATTCTGAAAAAAACCAAACCAAACCAAACCAAAAAAATGGTTTGGTGTTTAAAATTGCTGTTTTGGCATAAACATTTCTTGTCTTTAGGTCCAGAGTTGGTGAATAAGAATATGGACAGAAGCTTCTGAGAGTAGAAATGAGAGGTTTTTGATAAAATATGTTTTTATATATACAATAAAGAAAGAAAGGGAGAAAGAGAGATTGTGATTGTTTTGCAGTCTTTAAGGTAAGCACACAAATTGCCAGACACACAGGATTCAGCAACTTCCCATTCATTTCAAGCTTTGCATAATCGGGCTCTTTTTTTAATCATCCTAATGGGTGGCATCCAGCTTATCAGGCTGAATAGTTATCACCCGTTCTAAAGATACACCTCACCATGGTGCTTGCAACCTTTTGCTCATGGTCAAGTATAGTGTAGTATAATTAATTTAATAGTATGATTTATATTTACCCCATCAATTTTTTATTTATTTATTTATTTTTTAATAACGGTAACCAGGACTATTGTTTTGGCAGTAGTCACACACAGTATTTGAGCTCTTTACATGTCATAGCTAGTGTACTGCATTAATAGATATGCAATTTAGATGAACTCATAGGCTGGAGATCAGACCTCCTGCCACCCCTATTCATTAAAATATAGCAGCGGTTTGGTTGGGATTAGAGTGATGGGTGGAGCCAAGAGGTTGAAGCTGTGGCTGAGGTCAGGTCTCCATGGTAGCATTAGAATGCTGAACATGTTTGCTTATTCATAAAAGCCTGCCGTGGGCTGCTGCTGCTGCGGCCTTCTAGTGAGGGACACAACCACAGCCAAGGTCAGTGTCCCAGAGCTCCATTACTTCACTGCCACTGCAAAGGGGTCTGTAATAATGTGCCAGACCAACATGCACATGCTTACACCAATAGAGACATTTATATTTATATATATATATATATATTAGNTATATATATATAATAGATATTTACTCTAGTAATAAAACTCTTATAATAGATATTTACTCTAGTAATCCATGTTCTGTTGATAAAATGATGTCTTGAAATAAAGGAAGACACTGATTGTATCACATGCTTGCATCTTGGGTCTGGTGATGAAGGTCAGAACACCTCTGTATGGGTCATCATTGCCTTTGAGGATAGGTTGCCAAGGAGACTGTACAGCGGCTTAATGAGTGTCAACGTGAGTTTGACGTCATTCAACAATAAGAATCTTAGAGACTTCATACAGATTCATCTACTTTATTCCCCAAGGAAGGACTGTAAATACCTCAGAGAAGCCTCACTTCCATTTGTCCATCCCAGGCTGTGGTTCCTCATTGGGTATCCACCGTGATCTCTTTCCAAACCTATATGACTTTATTTCTTCTGGAGAACACAAAACAAGATATTTTAAAGAATGTTTAACTGTTTTTGTCCATATAATAAAAGTCAGTGGGGTCCAAAATAAAAATTAGCCACTTTAACTTTATAAAGCCTCTAAATTATTAACATGATGGAAACTTTTCTGAAAAACTTGTTGTACACAATCTTCTACATGCCTTCTGCACTCTGATTGATAGTTCATACTTATTTTAGTAAGTAAAAGGTCTTTTAGTATAATTCTAAAAACATCCCCCTTCAGGTCATGGTACATGTGTCTTTTTGCTGTGAAAGTTTCATTGATTTTTTTTTTTTTAAGTAAATATAAGAATACCTTATATAATAACTTTTATATATTTCAAGATGAACATTTACTGGACTGAAGCAATTTATGTTTACTTTATTATCCATACATCATTTTTAGACAAATCATGTAAGCATCAAATATGATTCAACAGGCTTTTAAAGAAAACTTTATTTGTACATCTCTTAATCATCATTGTATTGCATTCATTTCATGATTTCCCCCCACAATAAAAACTACAGATATTTGATCTTAAATCTAATTAAATTAAATTAAATTAAATTATTAAATAAGCATTTAAATATCATTTTGCTTAGGCTAATAAAACGTGTTTTTTCCTCCTCAACTGTACGCTCCATGTTCTTACTATATCCTACTACTAAAAATGAGACATAACAGCCTGATGTATCAATTTTATACAAAATATATGCGAACCGTTTTTAGAATTTTTTAAAATATTTTGTATAATGTTTCAATAAATGGTTCCATTAAAAAAAAAAAAAAGGTTTTACTGACTATTATTACAGGGTAATAATACTTACCCTGCCTACACTATACTTAACTTTACTGGGTTAACTGGTCAAAAAACAGATTCCTCTCATATACAATAGAGCTGCATTGCTCTGTAAAACCTCATGCTCTTTCAAAGATTTTTTTTTTCACATCCTGAACGCTTCAAGGTCCCCCAGTGTGAAGTACAGGTACATACAAGAAAAAGCACATTAAAACATAATTGTTCACAATGTTGTGAAAGCTACAAGCAACGAGTGTGCTGTACATTTCCTGAATAGGTGACATGATGTAGTATCGGTGACTATACTACAAGCTGTAACAGCAGCCTCTAGACAACCTCCAACAGAGCTCTCATTTATTGGATAATGATCGATTTCACACTTTCCATCCACTACACAGTGTTTAAAGAGGTGACTCATAGAACCTCACCGCATGATCATCCAGCTGGGGCTAAATCAGGGTGAGATATATTTAAGTCTACTTAACTATTACAGTGGCTTGCTCTTTAATGGAAAGCTCAATATAGGTTTTCAGACCACGTGTTTTGTCTAGAGACTAAGGAAAAGGTGTGGAAGACAAAACCAGTACGGTACAGTGTGATAATTCCTGGATCAATACAGCATCTATGAGATTATTTAAGAGCAAATGTGTGCCCATGTGCATCGCAACTGTCCTCAGAGGGCATTAATGGAAAGCTTATTTTTTGAATGGAAAGATTAAAGAGTGCAAAGGAGAGATGGGAGATGTGTTACAAACAGCTAGATGGGGAACAACAGAACTAAAGACGTGATCAGAAAGTGGCATGAGGATGAGATGGATCTGTGCTTGCAACCAATTAACCAGATTTTAGGGTAGGAATGTAGATACTCCCGTAATGGCACAGTTGCTTGTTTTAGTTGAATGGAGCAGTGGTCATTGTGTTAGATTTGTGAAAGTCAACTGTATTTCACATTCTTGGCTGCCTAGAAGGCATTTTATTTGGTGCACACATGCTTTGAATGAAACGGCATATATGGCGCCTCCCGGGTGAAGGGAACATGATTCACACTCCTCCCTCCATTGATCTTCTCACCGACAGGAGACACCCATAAAGATGATGTCAACCAGTCTGGGAATCTGTTGGCCTTGCACTAATCAAGTAGTTAATCAATAGTCAACCGTAATACTGTATTTTTCTAGTGTATTGGGGTGTGAAATTTTTAAGGGTTATACCATGTCCTAACCAGACGAGATGCAATAAGATTCCAGCAATCCAGATGCGACACGACTACGAGACGCAACAAAATTAATCAAAAATCACAGCCAATCAGAAGAGTTTATGGGTGGATTCTCTATGCAAGCGCACTGCACTCGCAACAAAATGGATAAGTAAAATTCATAAATATTACACAATTTGAACATGAAAAGGAAAGAAAATGCATTTATAATAATGCACTTACAACGGAATCCTAACAGACAGAGGGTTTGACTGTGAAGATTGTATTATCCTTGTGTTATTAGTAAAGTACTTGCATTAATTCTTAACTTCATTTAATCTGTACTGTTGGTATTTTTGAGACTACTTTTCAGTGGAGAAATGTATTTAATTCCCATATGTGGAGGCAATAGTGGTTTATGAGTAGCTCATCCTGTCCATTCCACGTCACTTCCTGCAATTATCCAGATTTATTTTAAACATTTTGAAAACTGGATGCATCCTAATTATCTTACTATAAGAATTAAATTAGAATTAATGCATCAAAATTCATAGTGGGCCTACATTAAAAACAGTATGACAAAGGTGGTAAGGATTTTTGAAGTGTGCATCCATGTATTATTTTATAGCTATGTTCCATGAAAATCTCCACCATTTTGATTGCATCAGTCAAATTCAAAAGACAGAAAAACATTTTAATTAAGTATAGATGTTATGCTTGTGCAGGCAGACAGATGAAGACAAAGATGAGTAAAGTTCCAACATGAAGTTTAATACAAATAAGCCAAACAAGAAAAAAATTAATCATAAGCATGACCAGACAATGAGTGCAGGAGAAGGTACAATTTAAATAGCAAACTCAAACAAGATAATCAATCAAACACAGCTGAAACCAAAACGAACTAATAACAGTGACCATGGTAACAAAGAAGTGGCGGGAAAACGAGATGAAGGAAGCCAGGAACTAAAGAATTACAAACTAAAAGTCCATGAACAAAAACAATCTGAACATAATGGTGACAATTGAACTCAGTACTTACAACTCAAGCATAAATAAATATTGACATTTTTTAAGAGAAAAATCCACAGTAACTATTCTTTAACTTATCTACAAATTCTCTGTACTTTTAACTGTATACCAAAAATTTTATTTCTCTGTCAATGGTCATTCAAAATGAAGTGTGATAATACCACTGAACAATGTTTCTCATCATGATCACCAATATAGAAAACCACCGTCTTACATAAGAGAAGCTACCTGGGTCTCATATCAAAGGTCTAATCTTAAGAAATCATGGCTTCTGCTGTGTTCTTTCATGTCATTATTTTACAGAGGGTTTAGAGCCTCTAATGGGTGGTATTGTGGAGATCAATGAGAAAATATGTGACAGGCGTGGAACAGGTCCATACTTTGTTTACTGATTTATGAGAGGTAATAACAGATCATGCACCTCCAGTACAGACTCTTAAACAGGTTTACAGGATATTGCTGGTAATGCAGAGGACAGTTGTTATGGGTTATTTGCACACATTTCTCATAGGTACATCTAAATGATTTCAGTTGTGATTAGCCTAACCACTGCTTCGAACAGACTAATTATATAGACATTTAGAGACAGAGTGGGAGCCAGAAACCAGCCATGAGTATGTGTGCACCTGGGTTATGTTGCACCTGACAATTTTTTGTAGATAGAAGCAATGTTTTAAAGCTGTGCATTTCAGGTCTAATTTGTCACAGTTGATGTTTCAAACTCATTTGCTTCATGTAACTGTCAGTGAGAATCATTTTGATTTCCTTTTAGTGTAATGTAGAAAAGAGAAGAGAAGAAAGTTGTATTTGTTGTATGTTACACATTTAAGCAATATCACACAAGTATATTCAGACCAAGACTAAGTGGTAATGTTTTATTCCTAAATAAATAGAGTATTGTTGAATGAACCAGTTGAGTGAATATTTTAATGACTCATAAAGACAGTAGCTTGTCGCTACTTACTAGTAAAACAATGTAACCTGCAGAAAATAGTTAATGAAAACGCTGCTAGACATATGGAAGTAAAATAATGCCTTATGTTTTTGAAACAAAAAGCATCTTGAATTGTAAAAAAAAAAAAAAAGCATTGCATTAACCAAGCTTACATTTTAATTCATTGTATTTTTACGGCTTGCATTTTTATGGGCTGAAATTCAACATGGTTGTATATTTAAGCTGTGAATATTTCAATTCAAAACAGTTCACACACATTTTCATTGTTAAGAATTCAATAATCCATATCCACCTTGCAGATTTCACTTCCAAAATATTCCTTCTGTTTAAAAATACAACCTATAATATTCAGCAGGCAATTTTCTGTCCTTTTTATTTCGCATCCACAAATTCAGTGATTCAAATTATTACCGAGCATAATCTCCATCTGCTGTTAGTCGACCACACCAGCAGGTGGTGTAAGCACGTGTTGACGATGAGCAGAGCAACAGTTAGAGCAAGCCATTAATTTCATTCATTAAAACGGATTTACATTAACGGAGCAAGCGTTAAGTGCGTGTGTGATGATTATCAGGGACAGTATATATGCAGAAAAGCTGATAAAGACACAAAAGTTGTGTTTACATTTAATTCAATGTCTTCACTGTTACTTTCACTGTGTAGCCTACATGTAAGCAGCTTTCTCTACAGTGAACGAGATTATAATGTTATTCTCTGATGCTGATGTACAATTCAAACGTTAAATCTGAGGTAGGCATATAACTTTCCTTAACTTTATATCATGGAACTGTGCTGCAGTACTGGGGTTTCCCACAATACATGATACTCCAGGATTCCCCTGCCGTCAGAACATATAGAATGCTCAACTTTTCTTTATAGACTAAATACAGTGATATAAAAGACCACCGAACTCGCACCTATACTATACTATACTATATAGGCTACAGGCAAGCATGTTGACTCAGAATATGGACGTAATGTGCAAAGTTTGACGCTAAGCGTTTCCTAGTGAAATACTGGCATAAAGTTGACTTGAATTTGGACGGTCGATATTCACAAATTTAGGGACCATCTCTAAAGTTACATATGACATTGGTGTACACATTTCTAACTTCAGTATCATTTGAAGATAATGACTAACAGTCATAAACTGTAATATGCTCATGTAGGTGTCAAGCATGATGCACACTTTTTATATTGCCAGTTTTTTACTGCTGCATGAGCTTATATTTATTTTAATATCAACATCATCTAAAATTATGGTATATGGTAGATTTTTGATAATTAATAAAATAAACTAAAATCATGTTTAAATATTACTATTTTTTTTATTACAGTTCATATTTATTATCAACAGTCTAGAAGTTGTGTATCACACCTACATGAACACTTTACAGATTGTAAATTCTCTTCAAATACTATAGAGCTTTAAATTATGGTATATTTTGTGTATGATACAGTAGGCTAAGTGAAATATATAACAATATTTACATGACTTGACAGTTTATTTAATTCAATATCAAGAATCTAAAAGGTGTGCATCATACCTGAAACCTACATGAACACTTTACAGTTGATTTTATGACTGTAAGTAATTTTCTTCAAATGCTATTGAAGTTGGAAATCTCATATGCAACTTTAGAGACGATCCCTAAATTTGTGAATATCGACCGTCCAATGTCAAGCCAAATTTATACCAGTATTTCACTAGGAAACGCTTAGCGTCAAACTTTGCCTGTCCATATTCCACCTGCTTGCCTGTAGCTTATATAGTATAGTATAGGTGAAGTTCAGTGGTCTTTTAAATCACTGTATTTAGTCTATAAAGATAAGTTAAGCATTCTATATGTCCCGACGGCAGGGGAATCCTGGAGTATGACATATTGAGGGAAACCCCAGTACTGCAGCACAGCCGCAACATAAAGTTAAGCCGAGTTCAGACTGCACGATTTTCAAAGTAGTCGGGTCACTGTTCTACGGAAGAGGATTAGGGCCAAGCAATAATAAAAAAATAAAACCATCTCGAGATTAAAGTCGTTAAATTGCGAGAAAAAACTCGTTAAATTTCGAGAAAAAAGTCGAGATAAAATGTTGAGAATAAAGTCATTAAATTACGAGAAAAAACTCGTTAAATTACGAGAAAAAAGTCGTTAAATTACGAGAACAAATTCGTTAAATTATGAGAAAAATGTCGTTAAATTTCGAGAAAAAAGTCGAGATAAAATGTTGAGAATAAACTCATTAAATTACGAGAAAAAAGTCGTTAAATTACGAGAACAAACTCGTTAAATTACGAGAAAAAAGTCGAGATAAAATGTTGAGAATAAACTCATTAAATTACGAGAAAAAAGTCGTTAAATTACGAGAACAAATTCGTTAAATTATGAGAAAAATTTCGTTAAATTTCGAGAAAAAAGTCGAGATAAAATGTTGAGAATAAACTCATTAAATTACGAGAAAAAAGTCGTTAAATTACGAGAACAAATTCGTTAAATTATGAGAAAAATGTCGTTAAATTTCGAGAAAAAAGTCGAGATAAAATGTTGAGAATAAACTCATTAAATTACGAGAAAAAAGTCGTTAAATTACGAGAATAAATTCGTTAAATTATTGAGTTTATTCTCAACATTTTATCTCGACTTTTTTCTCGAAATTTAACGACATTTTTCTCGTAATTTAATGACTTTATTCTCGTAATTTAATGACTTTATTCTCAACATTTTATCTCGATTTATTTCTAGCAATTTAACGACTTTTTTTCTCGTAATTTTATGACTTTATTCTCAACATTTTATCTCGACTTTTTTCTCGAAATTTAACGAGTTTTTTCTCGTAATTTAATGACTTTATTCTCAACATTTTATCTCGACTTTTTTCTCGAAATTTAACGAGTTTTTTCTCGCAATTTAACGACTTTAATCTCGAGATGGTTTTATTTTTTTATTATTGCTTGGCCCTAATCCTCTTCCGTACTGTTCTTTTCACACTGCATGACTATCTTGGCCAGCATTCAGTCGCTGCTGTGTTCACACTGCATGGTGGATCGGCGGACAGAAGGTTTCACACTGCATGACTTTACAATAGGAAGAATCGCCGACAGCTCTGTCTGGCAAGCAAACTACGTTTCACAACCAAACACACGCGAGATGTGACAAGGAAACAACGTGACATCACGCGTGCAAGACCGGAGTTCTCACGTGAGACAGTGATTATTATTAAAAATGGTAGCCCGCAAGAAGCTTGCAATATGAATTGCCTGTGTGCTGATTTGCAGCGAAAACAAGAAAAAGAAAAGAAGAATATGGAGGAGGAAATGGTTGGGGAGACGCGATGAACTATGTATGGTCTATAACTCCTCCCCAAACTCCCTGCTGCTCTGTATCTTGCTCTCTCATAGGCTGTCGGTCATCGCCGCTGTAGTTTTCAGTCAGAACACTTTTCACACAGCAGGATTTTGAATCGCCGACAGGTCCATTTCTCAAAACCTGTCTGCGAGCCAAAATCTGGGCTAAAATCGTGCAGTCTGAACTTGGCTTAAAGGAATATTTGTCTATCTCAAATTTAACGTTTGAACTGTACATCAGCATCAGAGAATAACATTATAATCTCGTTCACTGTAGAGAAAGCTGCTTACATGTAGGCTACACAGTGAAAGACACAACTTTTGTGTCTTTATCAGCTTTTCTGCATATATACTGTCCCTGATAATCATCACACATGCACTTACCGCTTGCTCCGTTAATGTAAATTCGTTTTAATTAATGAAATGAAGGACTTGCTCTAACTGTTGCTCTGCTCTTCGTCAACACACGCTTGCACCACCTGCTGGTGAGGTCAACTAACAGCAGATGGAGATTATGCTCGGTACTCTACTGCTTTTCCTGCAGTTCCCGGATGTGAAATATTGAAATTTAAAACCACTGAATTTGTGGACGCAAAATAAAATGGACTGAAAATTGCCTGCTGAATATTAGAGGTTGTATTTTTAAACAGAATGAATATTTTGTGAAACTTGAAAGGTGAATATGCATTATTGAATTTTTAACAATGAAAATGTGTGTGAAATGTTTTGAATTAAAACATTCACAGCTTAAATATACAACCATGTTGAATTTCAGCCCATAGAAATGCAAGCCCTAAAAATACAATGCTTTAAAATACAAGCACGGTCAATGCAATGCATATTTTTTTCAATTAGTGTAATTCAACATGCTTTTTGTTTCAGAAACATATGGCATTATTTTACTTCCATATAGACAGATAAAATTCAAGGACTGGAACTAAGTAATTGTATATAAAATTTTGAAACTGAAATATATGTAAATAGGAAATAATACTGCAAATATTCAGGAACTTTATCTAAAATTAATAAGAGGCAATAAATAAATATTAATACAACTATTTTTTTTGAATTTATTTGAATGCTTAAGGTCCCCCTAGGCATCTCTATATCGACAAACTGTAGGAGCTCCATTGCTTTCAATTACTTGCCTTAATCGATTACACATTTAATTCTTTGCATGCAAGTACTGCAATGACTTTTATATATTTATACTTTAATAAATAGTATAAATTACCTATCCCCAGCTCTGCCCTAAACCTAACCACTTATCAACAATATAAAACACATAACAGGCAAAAAAACTAAACAAAAACAAAATACAGTCACAGTAATTTATTGCAAAAAAAAAAAAAAACCTGACACAAAAACATGGATAAAAAATGGATACATTATCTGCTGTATTCAACTATTCCAAAATCTGCTTTGTACCTCAAAATGTACTGATATCCACCATAATAAAACAGGTGGTAAAACAGAAAAACACATGATGAATCAGAGTTCATCACAAATGGCCTGTCCATAAAACATGGCCAATAATCGTATATAGACGGTGCACAGGGTCACACACACAAATACAAAACACAATCAGGGTAACACACATGACACCAAAATAATGTAATAAACATTAACTAAATAACATTTAACACAAAACACCCTGGTGTAGAATACTGATAACAAGTGACGTGTAGCCACGTATGGTGTCCCATACTCAGAATTTGTGCTCTGCATTTCACCCATCCAAGTGCACACACAAAGCACACCGTGAACACACACCTGGAGCAGTGGGCATCAATTTTTTATTTGCTGTGGCGCCCAGGGAGCGATTGGGGGTTAGGTGTCTTGCTCAAGGGCTCCTCAGTTGTGGGTAATGAGAGTGGAAAGGAGCGCTGTTCGTTCACTCCCCTACCCACATTTCCTGCTAGTACTGGGACTCAAACCCATGACCTTTGGGTTACAAGTCCGACTCTCTAACCATTTGTTGGCCCAATGCCAACAAAAATAAGAAGCAGCAAAACTATTTGAATATAATATATGTGATGTGGCATGCAGGGACTTCTGGGAATATCTCAGTTATATAATTAACAGATAATTTTTTTTTTTTTTTACTGTAGCATACTGTAACTTTCTGTTAAATTAAAAACTTTTGCACAGTGTCTTCTGAAGCCATACAATACATTATTGTGAGTAAGAGAGTGAAATGCAGTCACATCTCATTCAAAAGATAAATCCACACTTTAGCATGTCGCAATCAGTCACAAGACACATGAGAGCCAGTGGCATTTCTCATCAAAGCTGATGCAATGCTTCTTCAAGCGCCACATTTTTTTAAATGTGTGTGATTTAATCGGTTTTGGATCTGTTCCTCAAACAAAGCAATTGTTTGGTCTCGGAAGACATGGAATATTTGTCATTTTTAAATTATTATAATTAAAAATTATTGTGACTCTATTGTAACAGTTTTGATTCAGTTTTCAGTTTCATAACACACTTTTTGCAAAACACAACACACAATTCTCTATGTAACACATAAAAATCTAACAGGAAGTATTTTGATTTCCTTTTTCAAACACAACCATTGTTTCTGTCCAACTACACTTGGTTGATGTATTTCTTTTCTTTCGTACTATGTAATACTGTATTCACAACCACAAATGCTTACAGTAAAAAAAAAAGTTTGGTTTTAACGTGTTTAACGTGAATTTTTCAACATCTCTGCCAATTCCTTTCAGTCTTGTACAGAGATGTACATAGGAGCTCATGAAAGAAGAGATTTTGGTTTTGAAGAACTGTGTGTATATGATATATCCAAAAATAGAATATTATGGCAAAGATGTTTGCAACGTAAGACAAATGTTTGCTTTTGAGGTGTGTTTGGGATATTTTCAATGTGCTTCATTTTGCAAGAGATGTGAGGCATTTTGAATTTTGTGTGTGCATTTCTTGGATTTGTGTGTGTAAAGTTTTGAAAAAAAGAGGCAAAGTTTTGAAAATGTGTGTAAGCAGTTGAAAATAACTGTACGGGGTAGGGTTTGGTAGGTGTTCAGAAATTCTCTGAATAGAGTATAATGACAAAATTATACCCCAGTATATCATGATGCTAAAATTCCTATGCCTTTTGCATCTGTGTATTGAAGCCAAAGGTTTGTCATCGAGAGCAATGGAGTTCCTTGTTTGTCAATATAGCGTCACCTAGGGGGTACCTTTATTGTCTTCATAGTGATGAGCAAGGAACTTGCTTCAGTTTTTAATGCCCTTGGAGTGAGAACAGGTTGCAACCTGGCATGTAAAAGTAGTTAATGAGACACTGAAATCTCTGGCACTGCTCTACATATAGCAGATTAGTGATTTTCTATACTGCCACACATTAAATTCTGCATGTAGCCGGTGGCAGTGTGACACACTAGAAGGCTTTGGAAAAATGCACCTTTTAGATCATTGTCAGGTTAGAAAGCTGCTAACAAGTCAGTGATTCACATAATTGCCCTCTCAGAATGCAAATGTCAACAATGTCTTATATGCCTAAAGGACTGAAGTCTGCCAGAAAGACATAATTTAATCAGCCTGCTATTTTACTTAGCAGTTGTCAGCCTTTAGAGCCTTTCTCAATGGTATGAGAGAAGAACAGGGACAGCGTGCTTGTACAGTATTTAATGCCTTTAACTATATTATATGCCTAAGTATATAGCTATATGACTACCCTTGTGAATTATATTGAATGTGCACTTGTGTAGTGTAGTGTGTAGTGAACTTTAAAAATGTGTATATTTTTCAAATCAAGTATACAGTGTATATATATTTATATATATTACTGTACTTAAGTGTACT
The DNA here is from genome assembly GCA_003731715.1 of Anabarilius grahami. Taxonomy (NCBI): domain Eukaryota; kingdom Metazoa; phylum Chordata; class Actinopteri; order Cypriniformes; family Xenocyprididae; genus Anabarilius; species Anabarilius grahami. The sequence continues at coordinate 80,955 of RJVU01023003.1, forward strand.
TAAGACCACTTTGTCACTGGTCAAGAAATTAGCAAGAATTGCACAAATACTGTCGATAAAGTAACTTAGCATGGAATAGCCTTCCCCAACTTGCAGACAGCTTTTTACAGGAAGAAGAGTCCATGTTGTTCCACTCATTGTGATGGCTTCAAACAGTTTATGAGTAGTTGAAAAATGTCTCCCAGTTCATTTGAGTTTAATGTGAGGCCAAATATTCACTATAAGATTCAAATCTGGACTCTGACAAGGCCAAAACCTGAGCCTGATGGACTTGTTCTCAAGCCACTTCTTGGTTGTCTTTTCAATTTGGGCAGGAGCGTTGTCTTGTTGAAAAATAACATCTGATCATTCCTCTTTAGATAACTTTTCATTAGTAGGAAGCAAGCCATTCTGCAATATTTTCCTGTACACCAAATTATTAAATTACTTTTCACAGTGAAGTAGCTCACCAATACCATGCGGCAGCTAAAAAGGCTCCCCACACAATGACACCTCTTCCTCCATGCTTCACTGTGGTAGAGATGCGGCATTTATTATTACATTTCTCAGCAGATTTTCGAAGACACCGCTCTGGAGCATCACCATGCAACTCGTGTTTCACACAACTTCCCATATTCTGCCAAAACCTTCATTCTTTCTTTGATGTTTTTCTGAGACAGCAATGGCTTTTTAAGTACTGCATTTGCTTAAATTTAGCTAATTTGCTGACCAAAAATGTGTGTGTTAAGACAATTAAAAGCTTACTGTTTAGCTATTTTTGGTTTGGCCTATTTCTATTTTCCCAGGAGTGTACACTTTTAACTCTTTCCCCGCCATTGACCGAATTTTCCGTCATTTATGAGACGACGCTCGCTGGATTTTCCAGCTTTTCGTGTTTTCACTGTTATACGGTATGGGGCGCTATTATGCAACTTCTGAAAGAGTACAGAATTTCCGGATCAAAACACATGCAAAAAAAACAAACAAACAAGAAAAACAAACAAACAAACTAAATATTTATTTTTGTACAGAATGCTTTTTCTAATGAAATTACCCACATTCATGTTTTGATTAAAAAAGAATGCATGACACTAGAATAAAAAGTTTTTTTTTTTTTTTTTTTAAGAAGAGGCTCTGTTCTTTCTTTTGATGTGTTGCAGGTTCAGATATTCATACAACCAAATATTCTGGGGGCCATGAAAGTTTTATGAAAATGATCAAAAATACTGGCGGTGGCTAGCAACTTAAACAAAACACTGGCGGGAAAAGAGTTAAAAATTAAAATGTACTTTAAAGTACATTTTAAATCATTATGTACAGTAATAATATTTTGTCTTGCTTTTAAGAAGTATACTTATTTTGATGTGTTGACTAACATATTTAGCACACATAAAGTACCTGATCATAATTTTGACTGTAGTGTGTTATTTGATATTACATTTAAAGTTAATATATTTTAAATGTACTAATTCAACTTCATCATGACCAATGTGCAATTCCAAATTCATTTAAAAACATGACATAAAAGTTTCAATAGAAACTACATTAAATATACTGTAGTTTAGTTTACTATAAATGCTTGTCAGTACATTAGGCAGTACACTTTAACCATATTTCAGACAATTGGAGTAATTATTAAATTACATGTAAAGTGGTTCAAAAAAGGGTAGGAATGGTGTTTGTTAAGATTATAAAGGAAACTTGATAACAATGTGTTGCTTTTGTGAGATTGGCAGAAATAAAACATAGTTGCATGAGAATCTATAGCTTTTAGGCAGGAGTTTGCTGGTCCATATCTGAGTGTTGTGTGTGTGTGTGTGTGCTTGTGTGTGTGCTTAGTGAACCCCAGAGAATTCTTACTCACAAAAAACCTACAGTGTAATAAATCAACTGTAGAAGCCATTGACAGCTGGCATAGAATTTGCCCCTCTAAAACAGTCCAGCTCTGCAGGTCCATATGAGTAGAGCTTATGCTGGCAAACCACCATCAGTGCCTGGCACCCCCTCAGTGGAGCGTATGCCACAGTAGAACAGTGCTGAGTACCCCCCTCTGGGTCAATGGGAAACTCTGGCATATGGGTATATAATGGTGCTCAGCCCTTTCCTCCCTACTGTGTATTATTGGTTGCTGAAACCTGGCATGGTCGATCAGCTAATCCGTGACTGGCTGCTTCCCAGAGCATTCAATGAGTATAGCCACCAGCTAGCCTGGGGGCATCAACGCTACTCACTGTTGTGGTCAAGTTAAATGTGAGCTCTGCCTTATGTTCTTACAAGTCAAATCATCAACTGTTCTTGAGACACAGCAAGTTCTAAATGACCTCTTGTTTTTTCCACCATGAAATAAAAGCCACAGGTAGAAAATAGCAGAGCACAGCACAATGTAGAACTTATAAATCTTTAAGAAGATTCATCACTTTTGGAGGACTTCACATTCTCAACTTTTTTTTTTTATGTGTCTTCTAATACACATTCAGAAGTTGTTCCAATAATGACCCAAAAGGTCTGTGATTTGAAGGTTTAGGTGTTTATGTGTTGCACAAGCTGTGTATATTAAATATTGTATTGTGTTCTGAATGCTCATTAGATAAAACCTTCAGTATTACATTTATCTAAAGCAGCTGAGTTAGACTCAAGCAAATGATTGTCCCTCAGTATAATGTGCACAAAATATACCACAACAAAACGTTAGGCCTGTTATGGTTATCTTTGGTTCTGTGGACTCTTATTTTGATGTTCTGTTTTGTTTCCATTAGTTCCTGTTTCACTGCTCTGTTTAGTTTCATTTTCCTTGGTTTTTGATTATGTCCTTGTTTGTTTCTATAGTTACCTATTATCCCCAGCTGTGTCTCATCTAGTTCTCAGTGTATTTATATTCCCAGTTTGGTAAACGTAACCGCATTGATGTCATTGCTGATGTGTTGCATCTAAAGACACCATCTTTGAATGAATGTGAATGATGAGTTGCAGACCAATGGGTCAGGGTTTGGTTGGATAGCATGGTCATGTAAATAGTAGGGGTGTAACAATATATCATAATTCAAAAATGCAACAATATGTATCATGGATAGTGACAATATGTATTGTGCCAGTCTGGTAAGAATTGGTTTCCCATTTGAATAAGATTATTTGTTTTAAGAAAAAAAAAACCTTAATTTTGTTTTTTTCTTTCAGAAAACAAGATATAATATCTTATGTCATTTTACTTATCTAGTAAATGCTTCTTAATTTAAGAATTTTTAGATATTTGGACTGGAAATAAGACAATAAGTAAAAGAAGTAAGAAAAAAACTTTTTTTCAGTGAAAATATTCTTGTTGCAAATTAATAAATTACTGCTTCCCTATACTTTATTTTGAAAATCAGTCACTAAATATAAAAAAAACAAATTTTGTTTTCATGCCAAGAGTTCAAAATATAATATCCATAAAATTTTTTTGAGAAAAAAGGGTCTGAAAATATTTTAAATATATATAAAAAAAAACAGATATATTCGCCGTTTGTGATGTGGCGGCGAGTTATAATGCAAATAATTATGTGTTTATTAGAGGTTGAATTCAAATCAAATACTGCCAAACTGACCATACTACTTCTGAATAGGATGTCAACTTCATAAAATGTAAGAAAATATGGAAATATATGGTTCAGATCACTCAAACCATAAATGGAGGTGCCCTTAAATGGTAATGGAGCTTGGATGTCATCTAGTGAAAAAGTTTGGTTCTGCGCCCAAACAAAATCTTACTTAAAGCTTTTTTGAAATATATCAACCTAAAATTTGAAATGTTGATATTTTTGGCTTTGATTTTCTTGCAGTTTAAGAGTAAAACATATTCCCTTTCGAAAGGGAACTCGCACTGCGTCCTGAGACACGTTTGGGAAAGGCCATCGTGTGACTGGTATCTGAAACAATTGTTAAATCACAACAATCCTATTGGCCAGCGACAGCCTGCGATGCAATACTAGTGCGACCAGGAAGTATATAAGGGGCAGCCAGAGAACATGTCATCCTCAGTTCTCGAGGGAGCTGTATGCGTGGACTGCGAGCATTTTCCTATGAAAACGCACCACTCTCGCCTGTCTATTTTCTTGAGGGAAGAGGGACAGGCATCTGTGCCCGGTGATTTGGGTCCCTCTTGCGGTGAGGTGGAGAGGAGACTCAGGTCGTGGGGCTGACAAGTGGAGCTGGCTGAACGCTTTGAAAGAGGAGTGAATCTCAAGCATTCTGCTTGAGGAGTATGCTATTTCTCTTGCATCCTTTGGTTCAGCAGACAGTGCTCTATTGGCTCCCAGCCAGGAGGAAGAGCAGCCGAAGGCTGATCAGGGCGTTGAAAGTGGGAGATCTGAGCCCTCATGGCCATTCCCACATATGAGGAGCTGTTGGCTGTGATGGGGCAGGTTGCGGAGAAGGTGAGAAGCTAGAAAAAGAAGCAGGAATTAAGGGAAGTTATACAACACAGGCATGCTGAGTGCCGGTGGGTATTTCTTCCCTTTGAGGGTCTAAACACACTACCCTACACCTCTTCCCCTGTACCTTTCTCCTCCACAGGCACTCCTACATCAGGCCTGAGGCTGGGCCAATGATACCCCTTTTCCACCAAGGCAGTTTGAGTGCTGGTTCGGAGCCAGAGCCTAGTTTCAAATCAGTTCTTTTTCTTTCGACACCCAAAGCACCAGCTCCGAACCAGGAAAAGTGGTTCGTAAGTAGCACCAAAACATTGCTGGGCTAGAAGTAAGAACCGCTTGCGTCAGGGGCTGGGGGCGGGGTTACTGTGACCAACAAGAAACTTGTGACTGCCATTTTTTTGAAATAGCTGTACTAGGCATTCATTTCCTTTCTCATGGGAAGGGCACGAAAATTGAAAGGAAGAGCTGAGAGATGCTCAAATTTCTTTCTGTCTTTGCCAATGCATGCGCCGATCGCTCTGCAGGAAACTGATGCATCTCGAACAAGCTTGGTGTGTTTGTGTTTGTCGCTGCAGCGCTAGCTTTGCTGTGAAATATGAGACGTATACAGTGACGTAAGACCTGGCTCTGTGCTGGCTCTCTAGCCTGTGGAAAGGCAAACCAGTTCTCAGAAGGCTCGTCAGTTGAACCAACTCCGAACTGGCACTAGCACTAGCTCTGAACTAGCACCCGGTTCGTGCTGGTGGAAAGGGGGTAAGATAACCGTGTTCCAATATCTGGAACCCTTCTGAGGATCCGGCTTAGGGCTTGATTGTGAGCGCAGCCTTTCTGACTGCAGAGTTTGGCAAGCCAACTTTAGATTTAGGCCTCAACTTTCTATGTCTCAGGTAGAGCTTTGTAGGTCACCTCACCTCTAGTGGGAGCTGTTGCATCTTGCATTGACCTCAGCTCCTTGCAGAAAGGTTTTTAGGGGGTGTTTTTAGTTAGGATTGTGCTTAAGGGCCATTTTTCATACTGAGGCCCTGGAGATCTCTTTTTAGGGAAGGTTTGTCATGAAACCCTTTCTATATACCTCCTCTATCTTCAGAGTTGTTGTGAGGTTTTATAGTGGGTATTTTTATTTTAGAACGAAAATATTGTTGTGGAAAAAAAGTTCACGATTTTCAAGTGTATGGCCTTCTGTAACACTAGGCCTCCTTGATTAGCCTCCCCTAGGTCGAGTGAAGTGGTTTCCTCTCATTTAGAGAGTAAGGGACGATATGTCGAAACCTTCTGCTATCCCAAGCTCCAGAAATATCAAGAACTTAGGTGTCGGCTCTTTTCTGGGCCGCCCTCACATCAGAGAGTCGTTATGTTGATGCCGTCGCTCTACTAAGCTCCAAGGGGCTATTTCACCAGTTCTGAGCAAACCAGCCTCCTCTTGTTTTGAGAGTTGTTTGGCTGAGGCAATACAGTACTTTAGGAATATGTCTTTTTAGACAGAGGCAGTTCTGCTGTAGCTTTTCTGCCTCCTGGCTTGCAGTAGCTCAGAGTAGGCCTCTCCAGCTCTAAGACGCTTCTAGTACGCTTCCTCTCTTGTAAGAGTCGTCTCCGCCTGGGGCGGGCCTTCTGCATTTGGCTATAAATGCGAGTAGCAGGCCCTGCGGCCTCCTCAATTTTTCTAGGTTGAGCTGAAATCCTCTTGTTACTAGAGTAAAAAGCGATATGCTGAGCCTCAGTTCCCTAGTGGTGTTCTGCTTTGACTGACAGCCAGGTGTCTTAGGCTTTTGTTTGAACCTTCCTAGTGGTTGTCTTTGAGCATCGTTAGGCTTCCTCTTATTTTTGAGAGTGAAAGACGATATGTTGAAGCCTCCGCTCTTTAAAGCTTGGTCATCTTAGAGCAGGTGGTTTTGCTCAGGCCTTCACCCTTGAGCCTCGTCTCGGGTCAAACTCACTTCGCTCCTAGTGCTCTTTGCCCCATATGTGCCAAACACCAGTGATGCTCAGGTTGAGCGCATCAGGTACTCCCTCCTTTCTTGGCTGGTTGAGTATGCTCCCTTGGAGCTCAAGCATTAGCCCCGGGCCTGTAGCCCTTGACGCTATGTCACCCTAAAAGTGACTGGCCAGGGCTCCTTTCGGCACCTTGGCCTTACTCCCTTAAAGGAACCCCTTCTCTTCCAAGCCTTGAGTGTAGATGGACATTTTTCTCTGTCTGCTTCCTTTTACAATAGTGGTTAGTTAAGTGCTTGGGACTGCATGTGCTCTTGTGGTGTCATCAGCCAACCAGATTTGTCATGACATATTTTCCTGTAACATTTACAGCATAGATGACTGACTCAAATGAATGAAAGAAAGAAAGAAAGATTGTATATTTTTTTGAGATTAGTGGGAAGGGAGACTGCTCCAGGTATTTCAGATCTCCTTGATTCAGACAGAATTTAAAATTTTGTTTATCCATCACAGAAACCTAACACATGGCTTTAGAATAACCTTGGGAGAAACCAGGCTCAGTCAGGGGGCCAGTTCTCCTCTGGCCCACAGCGAACAGTGCATGATTATGATTCAGGCAGCTTTACAGATCATAAGCTTGACTGGGATTGCAATAGTCAAAATATTTAATTCAGTTCCATGTAGTTGAAGATCGTATTCATCACGCCGGTATGGTACGGTTTGTTGGGAATCTGTGCCACTGGCTGTCGTGCCGGTGAGGCCTTCACAGGGGATGGTCTAGTTGACACAATCTCTGCTGACACTTCAGGGCTGTGTTATCATCGTGTCTAGGCGCAGGTCCTCAATCTCACCTGGACACGGCCCAGATCCGACTGACTACGGTAAACCTCAGGATAAACAGAGAGACTAATATTAGCGTAGATGCCATTTTTCTTCTGATGTAACGAGCACATCTGGTGTTATAGGAAGTGTTCCTGGTTCCGGCTGACCTTATTTATGCAGCCTAACAATCTTTTAATGGATTTGAAAATATAAATTGATAATGTGTTATGTGTTATGTGTGTGCCAAGTTAAAGAGATTTTAGTTTTTAGTCTAGATTTAAACTGAGTGTGTCTGCTTCCCGAACAATGCTAGGAAGATTGTTCCAGAGTGTAGGTGCCAAATAGGAGAAGGATCTACCGCCTGGCGTTGATTTTGATATTCCAGGTATTATCAATTGGCCTGAATTCTGAGATCGCAATAGATGGGAAGGACTATAATGCGTTAAGAGCTCTCTCAGATACTGGGGAGCTAAACCATTTAGTGCATTGTAAGTGATTAGCAAGATTTTAAAATCTATATGATATTTAATAGAGAGCCAATGCAGTGTTGACAGAACCGGGCTAATATGGTCATACTTGCTGGTTCAAGTAAGAACTCTAGCTGCTGCGTTTTGGACCAGCTGTAGTTTGTTTATCAAGTGAGCAGGGCAACCACCCAGTAGAGCGTTAAAGTAATCTAGCCTTGAGGTCATGAGCGCATTAACTAACTGTTCTGCATTTGTCATTGAGAGCATATGTCGTAGTTTATATATATTTTTAAGATGGAAGAATGCAGTTTTACAAATGCTAGAAACATGGCTTTCAAATGAAAGATTGGTATCAAAGAGCACACCCAGGTTCCTAACTGATGACGAAGACTTAACAGAGCATCAAGTGTTAGACAGTATTCTGGGCCCTATCATACACCCGGTGCAATGCGGCGCCAGGCGTAACGCAAGTGTGTTTTGCTAGTTTCAGCTCGGAGCAGTTATCATTTTCACGTCCTGCGCCAGGTTGTTTAAATAGCAAATGCATTTGTGCCCATTTGTGCACCCATGGGCGTGCTGGTCTAAAAACGAGGTGTGTTCAGGCGCATTACCATTTTGAGTCAACTGAAGTAGACTGTGCCATTGACCAACTGAAACCTGGTCTAAAGTCAGTGGCGCAATATCTGTTTTGTTTTTTAAAGAGCGTGTTAGTAATATGGGCCTATATGCGGGTGCACAACGCGCGTACACTCTGCTTATTTTACCCACAGGGAAGCGTATGGAAGTAAATTAATGCCAAATGTTTTTTAAATAAAAAGCTTGCTGAATTGCACTAATTGAAAAAAAATATGCATTACATTAGCTGTTCTTGTATTTAGATGCATTGTATTTTTAAGGCTTGCATTTTTATGGGCTGAAATTCAACATGGTCGTATATTTAAGCTGTGAATATTTCAATGAAAAATATTTCACACACATTTTCATTATTAAAAATTCAATAATTTATATTCACCTTTCAGATTTCACTTCCAAAATATTCATTCTGTTTTAAAAAATACAACCTATAAAATTCGACTAGCAATTTTCAGTCCATTTTATTTCACTTTACAAATTCGCTTCCACAAATTCCGTGGTTCAAATTTGGCAGAAAATTCAACATTTCACATCCGGGAACTGCAGGAAAAGCAGTAGAGTACCGATGCATGATCTCCATCTGCTGTTAGTCGACTTCACCAGCAGGTCCCGCTAGCGGCTGTTTACGAAGACCAGTCTGAGGACCAGTTTACGAAGACCAGTCTGAGGTATCGCCGGCGATACCACCTCGGTTTTTTTCTTACCAGTGTAAAAGAGACTCAAAATACTCCGTCAATGTTGCACATACAATTAAGAGTTATACACCATTTTAATCTGTTGAATATCTTCTTTTATTTGCGTACACTCAAAATAAAGAAAACTAACATGATGCGTGATCTCTCGTCTCCCTCTGAACGAAGTCCAATCTGATAGTTCTCAGAAAATGAACTGTAACTTAGTGAATACTAATGACACAAAAATGAGACTTATGTCTAAAAAAACATTGAAATGTCAGGTTTTAAATCGTGTAAGTCAAATCGAAAACAAATATTATCTGTTTATGTAATCTGTATGAAAAAAGAGCCATGTCAGAAGTCCGTGATTCAGCTCATTATCCGCTAATGCGGCCACACCCACGGAGCCAGCGCTATTCAGACGCAAATTCTGAGGCAATCATGTATACATCGTCTCAATCGTGTATTTATTGTCTTCAAAAGTGTTTTGCATAGCCATAGTTAGCGATCTCTGGAAGCCTCTGTTAGTTAGTTCGGTTAGTTCCTGGATTGTCACATGGCCTATTTTTCTTTAGTAGGCATTTGTGGACTAAATGTGCACAGAGCGCCCTCCGGCTGCATGTATGAATTGAAAACACAGTATCCAGCGCTCATAGTGATGACAATAAATATTGAATAAATATTACTCCTCTGTATAGAAAATTGACAAACATATGAGAATCCATCAATATTTCTCCAAATGTGTATGCTTTTAAGCTAAAAGCCTATATGAAATGCCATAGAGGTAACATAATTGTTCAGACACTTTGCATCACCTCGCGAGTTTCTTTTGTGTCTTTTTTATTCAAACAAACATATTGTGTTTGAGAGTAAAACTAATTATTTTGTAATTAAAAAATATATATATTGCAAAAAAAGTCTTCTTAAGGCTCAAAAATAAAGAAGTTGATCACAGAATTATTTGCAGTGCGTGTAAATCTTTGAAAACCTTTATTTTTCCTTGTGCTCTTCGAGAACTTTTCATCCCAAACCCACACATTTTGCTCTCTTTTCTGCTGTCTTTTTTGCGGGTCAAAATATTTTGCTTGCGAGGTGAATAGGTTTGCAAGTTGAAAAGTTTTGCGAATTGAAAAGTTTTGTTTGCACGTGAAGCTGTAGCTCAGTGGGCGGTCTCTACCAACCAGGATGAAAGGCATTTTTCGAGAAGGAGGTCTCTGCGGAACAAAAAGGGGCGGTTCCCAACTTTGGGGTGTTGTCACACTAGAATAGGTGTTTTTCAACCTCTTTACCTGATTTGCTCAAATCGAGTGGGAGATTTCCGGAAAAACAATAAGAAATATGTCTTGTATATGAATGTAAGTGTTTTNTACCACTCTTTTACCTGTAAGTACAACATAATTACTATATATGTACCAGGAAAGTACACGTACTGTAAAATAAAGTGCTACCATCTTACCCAGTAAACGACCTGTTGCTCGCCATTCTCGCTTCTCTTATCTTCTCGGTGGCAGCAGCAGCGGCGGCAAACCATAGTGGGCGTGGCCAACTTGTCACTTCAATCGAGGGTGACCAATAGAAAAATGCCTTTCATCCTGGTTGGTAGAGACCGCCCACTGAGCTACAGCTTCACGTGCAAACAAAACTTTTCAATTCGCAAAACTTTTCAACTTGCAAAACTTTTCAGCTTGCAAACCTATTTACCTCGCAAGCAAAATATTTTGACCCGCAAAAAAGACAGCAGAAAAGAGAGCAAAATGTGTGGGTTTGGGATGAAAAGTTCTCGAAGTGCACAAGGAAAAATAAAGGTTTTCAAAGATTTACACGCACTGCAAATAATTCTGTTATCAACTTCTTTATTTTTGAGCCTTAAGAAGACTTTTATTGCAATATATATATTTTTTAATTACAAAATAATTAGTTTTACTCTCAAACACAATATGTTTGTTTGAATAAAAAAGACACAAAAGAAACTCCATAATATTTTAAGTCATCATTCATTCATAAAAAAGGATTTACAGAAATAGAGCAAGCATAAGTGAATGTGTGATGATTATCAGGGCCAGTATAAATGCAGAAAAGCTGATAAAGACACAAAAGCTGCATTTATGTTTAATTCAGTGTCTTTACGGTTACATTCCCTGTGTAGGCTACAGCTTTCTATACAGTGAATGAGATTATAACGTTATTGCCCGATGCTGGTGTACAGATCAAACGTTAAATCTGAGGTAGACATATATTTCTCTCTGTTGTTTAGTTTCCTTTGTGTTGTAATACTAGGGTTTCCCTCATCCGTCATAGGATTCCCCTGCCATCAGGACATATAAAACGCTTAACAGAGCTTAATGGACTAGTACAGTGATATAAAAGACCAAACTCGCACCTCATTTGTGATGTAGGTTATACTATATAGGCTCCAAGAAAGCAGATACTGGTATAAAGTTGGTTTGACGCTGAACATTTGATATTCACAAATTTAGGGACCGTCTTTAAAGTTACGACATTCGGTATTCACGTTTCTACCTTCAATAGCGTTTAAAGAGAATGACTTATAGGCAAAAAAAAACAACAACTGTAAAGTGTTCATCTAGGTGTCAGGTCGAACAGTGATGCACCCTACTATCTCTCTCTCTCTCTCTCTCTCTCACACACACACACAAACAAACAAACACGTGAACTCACACAAACTCATGCACATACATATTCAAACACACCCCACTCAAAGTATGTGCATATATACTATTTCTCTTTTTTTTTAACCTTTAACCTCGCACGAGAAGATCTGTTTCCTCACTATAGACACGTTCAGTTATTCCGCTTGCAAATTTCGCCTTGTAAATAGCGAATACGCCATGAAGCGAGTGCAACTGACTTTTAAAGGGAATGGGAGATGAGACTCTGGTTGGTTTATTGCACACTATGCCCGAAACACACCCATGACTCATTAAGAGAATAGGGACAACCCTTTTAGACAATGCGCCGGACGAACCGACCATTTTTCCCGTTCTTAAACTAGCAAGTGGATTTAGACCTGCGTCTTTAGACCATGTGCTTAGATCGTTAAAATAGGGCCCTCTATGTTATTACGTGCAGAAGTTTTTGGTCCAATAATTGGAATCTCTGTTTCTCTGAATTTAGAAGTAGGAAATTACTGGTCATCCAATTTTTTATATCAGCTATGCATTCTGTTAATTTTGTGTATTGGTAAGTTTCGTCAGGGCGCGAAGAAATATAGAGCTGAGTATCATCAGCGTAACAGTGAAAGCTAATGCCATGCTTTCTAATGATATCTCCCAAGGGTAGCATGTACAGAGTGAAAAGCAACGGCCCTACTGAGCCTTGCGGTACTCCATACTGAACTTGTGATCGATATGACATCTCTTCGTTTACTACTACAAACTGATAATGGTCAGATAAGTATGATTTGAACCATGCCAATGCAATTCCACTAATGCCAACATAATTTTTGAGTCTATTTAAAAGAATCTTGTGATCGATAATGTTGAATGCAGCACTAAGATCCAGTAATACGGGGTACAAGAATTAACGTGCACATTGCACACAGACTTTCTTAGTCTACACAGTATCTTGGGTTCCCCAGCAAATAGAGAGACTGTGGATTTGTAATTTGCATTATCTTACCAGTATCTCACAAAATGGGGGATATTTTTGGTGTTGTGATGCTGCCAGATTTGTTATTAACTGTGGAAGCAAAAGGCTAAGGAAAATAATTGCATGTTCCAGCTCTCATTGTCAAGTTACTTTTTGGCACTGGACTACAATTACTGTAGCCACACATCCGTACACACACACACACACACTTATTGCCCTATTGCTTAATTTCCTGGACATTTGCGTCAATGCCTTAATGAAGCCTCCTAGACAAACTAAATGGGCCTCTACACCATGTAAAATCAGATTGTCACAACTCCAGAGAGCAAATCACTAACAACCTCTCTGGAACAACAGAGGTCTGTGTTCAGTCAGGGAACCGTGTGAATGGTAAACAAAGACAAGAACGTGAACCTGGGATTTTTAGGATTAGGCATAAGATTTTAGCTATTCACAGGACTGCACTGAATATAGATCTCTGTAAATTTTTTCTGCTATCTGTTAAAGATGCAGTGTTTTTACTTACTACCAATATTTCTATCACGCAAAAGAGTTTGGATGTCACCTAGGGCTGTCACGATACTAGATTTTTCACACCACGGTTATTGTGGCCAAAATAATTCACAATATCGATATATTGTGATTTCTATAGAATCCTTGGGGGGAAAAAATTTATCAGTTAAATTTTTTTTACTTTGTTTATTTAGTTTTTCTCTTTCAGGGGTGCTGCACATTTAAAGTCAAATTTAAGGCTTTTAAAGACCTGAAGAAATAAAAATGAATACTAGCCTTGTAGCCTATACATTATGGCTGTTACCAATCAAATGAAATCCTTATCAACAAAATCCATCTTTGCAATACAGAGGTGACACAGAATGAGAGGTGGCATTAATATATTTACACAGAATTTACAATTTGTCTACATAAATTTAATTAAATATTTAAATATTGATTTTTTTCTGATTTTAACTTTTTAATTAAAATGTACTTTAAATATGATATACTAGATGAACAATGTGATATACTAAATATACTAAACTGGCAGCAAGTCACTGTCTTAATGAGTGAGTGAGTCGTTCATTTAACCCAGTGGCGTGCAGTGGTGTTCTGAAATGAGGAGGCACATTTTTTATTTATTTATGAATCAATGTAAATTCATGCATTACTCTTAACGTTGACACATCTTCCTTGTTAAATGAACATTACTTTACATTACATCAAAAAAGAAAAAAGAAACTAAATACAATTTTTTTTAATTTTACATTAACAGTGTAATGTTCTATTTATCAAAACCAAGTCAATCTCATCAAGTTAGTGTTTTAAGCATTTCTACATTCATTCCAAAATAATAACTAAAGGCAAAAATGATTTAAACAATATATTTTATTTGTGTATTGATGTTTTTCTCAATAGTCAACTTAGGCTATTTTGGATCATCAGTCATGCTCCGTAAACACCGTGGGCTCTATTTTAACGATCTAAACGCAAAGTGTAAAGCGCACGGCGCAGGTGCACTCAGGGCGTGTCCAAATCCACTTTTGCTATTTTAACGACGGAAAAACGGTCCGTGCGCCGGGGCGCATTTTTGAAATGGGTTGTCCCTATTCTCTGAATGAGTAATGGGCGTAACGTTCAATAAACCAATCAGAGTGTCATCTCCCATTCCCTTTAAGAGCGAGATGCGCTCGCGCCATGGCGGATTGCTATTTACATGGCGGAATTTGTTGTCGAAATTACCTGTTAAGTGGCCAGTCAATCTTTCAGTCGTCTGCGTTGGATGCAGGCTTTCAAATAGCTCCGCGCGATGAGTCAGTTAATATATATGTGTGTGTATTGGCACGATTGTTCAATTAATTAGCCAATTTCGTTCATCATTATAAGTAGTAATAGGCTGAATTGAAAATAGGTAGCCTAATTCTAATACACGCAATGACTATTCATCATTACATTTTTATATTTATGTAGCCTACACAATAATATTCTTTTACACTAAAATCCTTTTGTTTTTAATATTTGGCATGTTTGTGTGATGCGCATCAATGTGTGTAATAAGCAAAGTCAACGCGCACTGTGGACGCGCCCAGAGGCGCAGTTTCTACCAACGCGCTCTAACAAAAAAATATTGCGCCATTGACTTTAGACTTTAGACCAGGTTTGAGTTGGTCTATGGCGCAGTCTATTTTCAGCTCCTTAAAATAGCAATGCACCGGCAATGCGCCTGAACACACCTCTTTTTTAGACCAGCACGCCCATGGGCGCACTAACTGGCGCAAATGCATTTACTAATTTAAGGACGTGGCGCTGAACGGGAAAACGCGAACGGCGCCGGACGCAAACTAGCAAACGCACTTGCGCTGCGCCTTGCGTCGCATTGCGCCTGGTGTATTATAGGGCCCATCATGTCACAGACACGAATTGTATTTTTAATTTCACCAAGCTGATTGCACTAAAAAAAAAGCGCAGTCATCATGCTTTAAATTCATTTCAAGTTTGATTTTGACGTGACATAAAGCGGTGATATCTAACTGGGTGATCTGTTTACTTAATTAGTCTTCACATTGACGCCATCATTTGTTCAGGCAAACTGACGCGCGGAACGCGCACGTCAACAAGAGGCGGGATTTATCGCTCAAACCAATCATATCCAATCACCACCAATTACATCCAATCATAGCGCGATGGAGACATTGCCTCCTCTCATGCGACTTTTCCCCATTCATTCTCAATTACCCCCCACAAAACCCACCGCACGCCGGGGGTCTGATGATTGTCTATGGATTCCTATGAGAGCAAAAGTGAGGCACGACTCCATAGACTGTAAAGCATGACTCCTGTCCTGCTGTAACTTTACATGCGGGTGTCGCTGTTGGGCAGTGTTCCTTTATAAATACGCATGACTTGGGCTCTTTTTAATGTCATCATTTGTAATATTTGTGTTGTTTTAAATGTAATATGGATTAATTTCTCATCCTATTTTTTTTGAGGAGGCACTGCCTCCCTTGCCTCCTCGGAGGAAACGCCCATGATTTAACCGATTTGTTAAAATGAATGATTCATTCAAGAAGCAAGCAAGTGACCATCTTTATTGAATGGGTCATTTAATCATTGAACTGATTCATTCTAAACAAGGATTCAGTCAGTATAAACAAAGACATTTCTGTCTGTTGCACGGGGGCTTTGTTCTGCTGTTCATAATTTTGAAATTTTTGTTGGTGAAAAAAAAAAACAATATTTACAATACTGTCTAAAATGTAACTCAGATTGTTCATTTAACAATAAGTTAAATGAACATTGCATTTGTGCTGATTTGGGGAAAACGGCACTCTTGCTCGTGTGATATTGTAATACAACTACATCATATGATATAATGACAAAAACTCGTTGGGGCAAAAATGTCCATGTATCTTGAATTTTGAGGGCATATAACTGCATGCATAGCTACATCAAGCTGAGTAAGACGAGTAAAGAAATCGCGGTACTTATTGAAAGAACCACCCTTTATTTATACGTGAACACAGAAAATTGCTGTTAACAGGTTAATATAACATTTCCCATTCCATGACTAGTAAAATAATCGCAACTTACTCTCTGTAAAATGGCGTAATCTGCAGGGTGATGGACATGGAGGTGGGTATAAAGGTTGGTGGTGTTGCCACCCTACGCACTGGCTGTAGCTAGGCAAATCCTGCAGATTGGGCTGTCTAAGGAGCTGTTTTCTTGGAAGCCGAAAAACTCCCATACTGTCGAGTTTGCTTTACTTTTTTCGGGTGTGGACAGAGCCTCTCACTCTCCCGCTCGAACGCCATGCGCTGCGTCTTTTTCTTCTTTGACAGGTGTCAGCGTTAAGGTGCAATACTGCCACCTGATAGGTCAACCAGGTACTGGCGCTGGAGTATTTACATGTCATGATATCATAAGTGTCCTATTCATTTTAAATATTGTGGTTATCGCCAGTACCGGTATATTGTCACACCCTACATTAACACGATATCGATATTTCATGCTTTGAATATCACGATTATCGTCAATACTGGTATATTGCGACACCCCTAATGTCACCCATACTTGGCACAGGTGCCTTTTATGCTTTTCTTCTCTGTTCATTGCTCTGTTATTGGGTGCTGCATTATCTCAGACTGCTTGTACCTTAGCAGTTGTCTGATGCTGTAGAGCAGTTTTACTATTTAGCTGGCACTGAATGCTTGTTTCTCTGTTGCCAGATTAGTGCTTCTGTGGTTTCCCTCAGTCCCTCAATTTCCTGCCACTGGATAGTATAGGATTCCCCAATGTCAGCCGTCTCTGCTGTCATCATGAACCATGATGAAGCGTGTCAATTTTGTCACTTATTCAAAGTTCTTTATTTACCCCTACATTGCAGGCTAATGTTTCATGTATTTGAGTTAGCATTTTAACATTTCTCACTTGTTCACTTTCACAGCCACATTGTGTTTGTAATCACGCTCTTGCAAACTTTTAACTCAAACTTGCAGGGATAATTTTCTTAAACAAAGACTTGTCGGAAGCTTAGTGATGGTGACGTTGAAGCCATGAGACCATAGTGTAGTTAGATTTTTAATTCATAAAAGTTGTGTTTATTTGTGCAGATTTTCATGATGAACAAAATGTGTAAGACTCATAAACTTTTGTTAGTCACAGACCTTATTTTCTGCAATAATCCAAAAGCCAATGGAAAAATCCTATTGGGTTTTTGTCAAGGGAACCAGTGTGATGCTAAGTTCCAGGTTGGCCTAAAATAATACATAATACCTGCATCACTCAATACCAGCACTTTTCAAAGTCCGGACTCCGGTCCGGATCCGGACCTGGAGGGAATTCAATCCGGACCCGCCTCCATTTCATATTTCAGCAGCAGTAATTGTGTGTAAGGGATTAAAAGTCTGGATTTCCTACTTTGATAAACGCATGTCAAAATAATTTGTTTAGTGTTTTATGTCTTTTTGGAGATGGTCCGAAATTAAAGCGAAGGCGAGATATTTAAAGTTTTCCTCCGTGATTCAGTTTCCATGACATCCAGTGAGTGTATACTTTTGACGTAACTGGGCGCGAGTCGCGCAACGCGACACTTCACCGCAGTAAGCATTTGAATGGGTGTGGAGCAGTGGTTCTCAACCTGCGGCCCGCGATATGCCGACCACAATAATAATTTAAAAAAATAATAATAATTTATAGCATAGGCTACAATTTATTTTTGTTTTAAAATTTAAATTAAAGTGAATTAAATAAATATAAATGAGCTATAATGCTTTATTTGTCATATAAAATAATTTTGGTGAGCATTTATAATTTTCAGACATCAGGCAATGTAGGCTAATGACGCAATCACTCAGTTAACGAAACAAACACAAGTGCGCGCTTAGGAAGAATTCAAACAGTAGCCATTAATTGTGTAAATTTAAGCCTCAAAATGGTCAAATTTGTTATTAGAGGAGAAAAACTAAATGTGGAACATAAAATGAAGGAACACATGCAAACAAGAAGAGTCGCAGAATCAGCAGTAAAGGTAAGAAGAATGGAAGAATCAGTTTGCTGTTAATGAGCGAGATGGGCAGCCTTCCTGTTTGCTCTGTAGTAAAGTACTAACTTGACAAGCAAAACCTACAATTTCAAAAGACTGAACTGTGAATTCGATGTGTTTGTTTGATGTATTTAAGTAAAAGTAAATAAATAAGTAAAAATAACCGCATCAGTGCACCCGCGGCTGGAATGAGCCCAACTCTGCGCGCGCTCGCGGATCCGATGCTGAGCAAGGGATTGTGACATGACAGAATGCTTGATATTGTCAGAGATTGTAATTAGCCTACAGTGCGCTCAATATTGTTTGTAAAAAGAGCTGATTTATGTGATTGTTTGGTGACTATTGCGATGCTCTTGAAGAGAGTCATAAAGTCATACAGAATTAAATAGCAACTTAAAGTGATT
This sequence comes from Anabarilius grahami, assembly GCA_003731715.1. NCBI lineage: Eukaryota > Metazoa > Chordata > Actinopteri > Cypriniformes > Xenocyprididae > Anabarilius > Anabarilius grahami. Next base: position 99,414 of record RJVU01023003.1, read on the forward strand.
GTATATACAGTTTGTGTGTTCATTGATCATTACTGATTATTATTGTAAAGCTAATGTCAGTAAGTTAGTTTTTATTTGTTATTTATTGTGTACAACATCTAGGTATAATAATAGTATTATCTGCTAATACCATAACATTAAATCTGATTGGTTTGCATTGGTGACGTCATATGTAAATTATATGCGGCCCGTGAGACTTGCACTTGGACCACTGTGCGGCCCACTGGGAAAAAAGTTTAAAAACCACTGCTTTATACTGTCATAAATAGCCTGTGCGTAGCACAAAACATGAGTTTTTGGTCAAATGACAGAAAAAAACTGAGCGCCCACATAGTGTCACTGTTGGTTGAAAACATGATGAAATAAAGAAGCTGGATTTAAGTGCAGCAGTACTATTTATTCATAAACAAAAGAAACAAGACACTCAGGTAAACATGGGAACAGAACAACCAATTTAATAGAGACGAGTACGGACAACGCACTGAACAAACTCAGGGTTTAAACAACACAAGTCAAACTAATAAGTGAAGTGACATGTGGCCAAGTATGGTGACCCATACTCGGAATTTGTGCTCTGCATTTAACCCATCCAAGTGCACACACACAGCAGTGAACACACACACCATGAACACACACCCGGAGCAGTGGGCAGCCATTGCTGCGGCGCCCGGGGAGCAGTTAGGGGTACAGTGCCTTGCTCAAGGGTCTCACCTCAGTCGTGGTATTGAGGGTGGGGAGAGCGCTGGACATTCACTCCCCTCACCGACAATCCCTGCCAGACCTGAGACTCGAACCCATGACCTTTGGGTTACAAGTCCGACTCTCTATCCATTAGGCCACGACTGCCCAATAAACGAAATAGAGAACAGGTGCAGATAATAATCAATCTCTAACAACAAGGAAACAACTCAAACATAGGAAACTGAACTAAAACAAGTGCAAAACCCACCCAAAATGACAAAGAACAGTTCACCCTTGACACTTTCCCAGAGCTGGAGGGAAGGAGGAGCCTTCCTTCCAAGTGTCTGACCATATATGAAGGCACAATATCAACTTTGACAATGCGGTGTTTAATTGTAATTATATACAGTGTTTTTTTTCCATTTCCTGAAAAGTAGCATTTTTTTGGAGATACGTAGACACGGTGTCAGAGCGGCTCAGATCAGTCCTATTTTTGAAGACTTTTCAGGATGAAATCTTCCTTGGAGCACCATGAAATCCAATGTAACAAAATTGAACACAACTGAGAGAGAGAGAGAGAGAGAGAGAGAGAGAGGGGAGGAAGAAGCCAGTTGCTGAGTTACAAAACTGAAATAGCAGAAGCTCTCCAGAAATTAACAATCTCTTCAGCACTTAACAGACAGAGAGCCAGAATGAAGACACTTGAGTTTGCTAGAAGCCATTTGAAGAGATTTTTTTTTTGTTGGAAGAAATGGTCTGGTTTGTGGAATGGTTTGGGGTCTGATCCTGATGTTAAGCTCTTTGAAAGAAAAGTGCTATGTTTGTTTGTATTGTCCAGTGGCCAAGTAACACAGTTGTGACAGAGTGTTTTGGGCAATCATGGAAACACACCCACCTGGCATTGTGTTGACTATGACTGTGATGCTGGGAGGCTCTTAAACTTTTGTGAATATGGCCCATTTTGTTTGATTTCCTGTCTTCCTGAGCAGAGTGTGTGAGACAGGAGATGCAAATACCATTTACAATATATCCTAGAAGCAAACAGTGCTGTACCATGTGCATGTGAAGCTGCTAAACTTAAATTATCAGAATGATCTTTGTTGTGCCTCCTGTACCTTGCATTTGTCTTGAATGAGTTTCAAGAATTATGTTTTAACATGTTGGTTGATGAAGGCATCCCTATCCCAGTGGTATTTAAACAAGATTTAAGATGATGAATATAATTTCAAAGCTGTTTGCGTCATCATAGCCTTTGCTTTTTTAGGTTTATAAAACCTTTATTTTTTATTACTGTGACACTTTGTAGTGATGTTGTTTTAAAATTGTGACATCTTGTGGTTTATAAACCTAACTTTAAGTGCATTTGGAGAGTTCGAATTAGATTTAATATTGTTGAACTTCGAAAGGATGCTGTTTTAAATAATATTGTGGCAGTTGCAGTGTATCCTTCTCTTTGACCCCAAGGTGAGGTTGGTTGGAAACAGCGATACAAGATAAACCACTTTAATCGATGTACAAATGCTTGTATGCACTTTATTAACAGTGCATAATAGTAATAAACTTTTGTAAGTTTTTATGAACATCTTTGTAAAGTGGGAATCACCTGAACTGTGTATTATGCACATTTCTGAACCTTATTGTACAATGTGAATATTTTATGTGTATACATAAGAACATATTTTCCAGAAAATCATTGGCAATATATAATAGAAAAATTGTCAAGCCAACTTCAATATCATGGCAGCAAGTATTGCACAGACAAAATAAATATAAATCATACAGAATGGTTGTAGACCACTGACCACCTAAGTAAGCCACTTATTTTAATTTTGTGAAAATATCGTTATCAACTGCTGATTTACCTGACAAAGAAGTACCCACAATTCCATCAGTCATTCATTACTAATCATTACTTCCATAAAACATTGTGGTAATGGCAACTTCTCTGATTGGTGGATCTCATGTTGAGATCCATGTTAAGTGTGATAGTAATCCATAAGACTTGTTCTATAAGTCTCAGAGACAGTAATTCTATATAATTTATTTTCACATTAATATGCAGACAGTCATAAACCTAATCATTTAACACACAAACCACAGTGACAAACAGTGACAACAGTGACAAACTAAACAACTAAAACAAAACACAAGATGAGCTTTTAATAATTAACAAATTACATCAAAATGTAAAAACAAACACATAATTAAATGCTGCAAACAGTAAAACAATAAATAGTATAGACACCAAATTATCCACAAATTCTACACCTTCCTTAAAAGTGCTTGAGTTCTTGCAATACTGATGTTTTGAATATGTACTGTTTGTGCTGAGAAGCTTTTAATAGAACTTTTTATGTTGAATCATCACGTGACACCTTAGTGAAACACAATTGCCCTGTTTCTCGCTTACATNCACACACACACACACACACACACACACACACACACACATCATCATCATCATCATCATCATCAATGTAATTTAGCATTTCTGTGGAAACACAGATGGTTTTTTAACAATTAACAAAAAGGGCATAGCATAAGATAGTCAGTTCAATACAAAGTGTGACATTAATTAATAACAGAGGATCTGAAAATAATGTCATAATATTTTAAACATGTTAATGACTTTTTGTTTTTTAACAATTTCAGAAAAGATATAAAACAAATCAAATTCCACTAAAAAATACCTTAAATATTGGGGATGAATTTAAGAATTTTTGTTTATGTATATAAAATTTTGCCAGCAATATGAATAAATTAACAATGTATTCAAGACCTTTGTTAACATCGTTTTCATAGTTACACAATAATATCCTTTAAAGAAAAACATTATTTATCCTTTACTATATTAAAAATAAATTCTGCCAATTCCTTCCAAAAATTTTGGGTAATTTTACAATCAAAAAACAAATGTGTAAACACCTCTTTCTCATTTTTACAAAAGGAGCATAAATCATCAATATCAGAGTATATTGAAATTATTGATTTAACAGGGTAGATGGTATGCAAAATTATTATTATTATCTTTTTTTTTGTTGCATTTTTTACTTTAGTTTTGTTATTGATACAATATTTAAAGGGGATTAACCAAGCAGTCTTCCAATTAATATTATCAATAATAGAGTTCCAAAAGAATTTTCCTCTAGGTGTTATTTTATTTTGTTTTTGGAAAACAGTACAAATATGTTTGCTATTGCATTTTTTATCAATAAGTTCAAGACCGTTTAAAATTAATTTAGGTTTTGTCATTATTGTAGAGTTATAGTGAATATGACTGTTAACAAGATGAACAAGAGTAGGAGGAATAGCTTTAATGACCGAATTAAATTCCTTAAAATACACAGGGAAACTGTGGATTCACATGAATTGTTCATAAGTTAAATGATTCCCATAATTATCAAACATATTCATAAGATGATTAATGTCCCTGTTAAACCAATTCCTTAAGAATAAAGATTTATTTGCCGTCGTTATATTGGCATTATTCCAAAGGAAGGAAGTGTGAGGAGAGAAATTGTGTGAGTAGCAAATTTTCCAGGCTAAAAGCACTTTCTGGTGGAATTTGGACAATTTAAGAGGGAGTTTAGAAATATTTAAGTCAGTTAACAGAAGTTAACAGAAATTCGAAGCCACCTATTTGGTTAAAGAGACTGCGTGGGATGTGGTTCCAAAGGGAGTTACGATTAATCAAACATTTTTTAATCCAATTGACTTTAAAAGTTCTATTAACATCTTCAAAATAAAGTATTTCCAGACCCCCTTCAGCTTTCTTATTAGTAAGAACCCTTTTCTTAAGTCTTTGGGATTTGTTTTTCCAAATAAAAGGATAAAACAAATTATTGATATCTTTACAATAAGAGTCTTTAACATACAAAGATATGGAGGGATAGACAAATCGAGATAAGCCTTATGCCTTAGATAATAGGACACGGCCATAAACAGAGAGATCACATTGTAACCCACAGTTTAATAATGCTTTTGTCTTTTTTAATCTAGAGGAGAAATTTAAGTTTTGTCTTTCTGTAACATCCTTGGTTACAAGAATTCCTAGGTATTTGACAGAGGGTTTCACTGGAATGTTATTAATAACTTTATCATTTAAATTGTGTAAAGAGAGGATTTCACATTTGGATAAATTTAGAGTTAAGCCAGAAGCCTTGGAGAAGGAGATAGAATTGGGAATAAGAGATAAGCTCTTTAAAAATAAGGTTGTGTCATCCGCCAATTGTGATATTTTAATTTCTTTAGCAAAAATTTGGAGACCTTGAATTTGTTAATTATTAACAATTCCAATGAATAATAATTCAACTACCAACAAAAATAAAAATGGGAAATTGGACAACCTTGACATACTCCATGGTTAATGTTAAATCTTTTAGGGGTTAGAAGTGTTAAGTATTACAGAACTATTAATTTCATTGTAAAACATTTTAACTACATTCAAAAATTTCTTTCCGAATCCAAAAAGCATTATAGTTTTAAATAAGAATTCATGTTCAATTGTATTGGACGCTTTATAAAAGACCAGGGCTGGATTTCCCGATAACGTTGTCTCTTAGCGCTCTACGAAGACTCTAAAGGAAGACCTTAACTGAAAATGTACCGTTTAGGCATGTTCCCCGAACTATCTATTGAGGTTGCTTAAGGTATATCTTCTTAAGTGTGACGTTACCAGGTGCTGTCCATGGAGGCGGTGCTGAATTGGTTGATATCGATGGCTCGAGAATCGATAATTCACTCTATACAGGGGCTGCTTCACTGCATTATGTGAGAAATAAGTGTTCTTTGTAATAAATAAGCACTTCAGAAGTAGAAATTGCATTTATCAGGACTCATGGAATGTTATAAAATTAATCCAAATTGCAAACTAAATCTATATTGTCATTTATTTATATTCTGGGGGCGCGGAGCCCCCATCAGCGTGAGTTTAAGGTGACCGTTATTTTAGAACAAAGTTTTAATTCCTTGGAGAAGCGTCATTTAGCTGACAGACATGTAGTGTTTATATTGTTTTTTTTTATTTTTTATACAAAATATTCACAAACTTGTTAACTATATCATGAATTTTATGATATATTCCGACTGTAAAATATGTGGAAGTGAATGTGTTTTGTCGCGCAATGAGTTTGCACGGCAATTCAGAGCTGTCGGATTTACGAAATCTTCCCCGAAATACATAAAAGTATGTGGCGGTGAACTGGGAGAAGAATAGAGTAAACTTTATTGTTTCACACACAATGTGTATCTGATATAAATGAAACACTTCGTCAAATTATATAATTGAAAGGGTTATTGTTGCAGCTTCCGTAGACATCAGAGTATGGAATTTGATTTTAACAAACAATAAATGTCTTTTTTATGCAGTAGCCTACTTAATTCAAATGTGCATTTAAATGTCTGAAACCTAAAATAAACATGATGAGGTTAAAAACATAGAATAGTTATGATGCATGACAAGCGTCTGTCTCTGGTTCAGCGCCAAATCACATTTAAATTTAGCTGTGAATCTTTGGATTTTATTCTTTGCCATTTATCCTAATCGAACACTGGGTATATTACAGCTTCAGAATTATATTCGTATTGACTGACAACAGTGATAAGGTATAGCTAAGAGTGGTCCAGACAACCTTCTTCCAGAGCCACGTCAAGTCTCCGCTGATCGTCCAGAGCCACGTCATGTCTCTGCTGATCGTTCAGAGTTTCATCCCATTATGACCATCAAGCCAGTGTCTACGGACAAGATGGCCGCTCCGCAAGTGTCTACGGGCAAGTTTGCCGCTCCGCCAGTGTCTACGGGCAAGTTGGCCGCTCCGCCAGTGTCTACGGGCAAGTTGCCGCTCCACCAGTGTCTACGGGCAGGTTGGCCGCTCCGCAAGTGTCTACGGGCAAGATGGCCGCTCCGCCAGTGTCTACGGACAGGATGGCCGTTCCGCCAGTGTCTACGGACAAGATGGCATCTCCGCCAGTGTCTACGGACAAGATGGCTCCTCCGCCAGTGTCTACGGACAAGATGGCTCCTCCGCCAGTGTCTACGGACAAGATGGCTCCTCCGCCAGTGTCTACGGACAAGATGGCCACTTCGCCAGTGTTTACAGACTCCGCTTCAGTCGCCAAGTCAGCTCCAGTCTCCGCCCTGAGCCCAGAGGGGGCTCCAGTTTCCGCCCCGAGCTCTGAGGGGGCTTCTGTCTCCGTCCCGAACCCAGAGGGATTTCTGTCTCAGCCCACGAGTCCGCTCCTGTCTCAGCCCTCGATCCTGTTTCTGCCTTCAGTCCTTGTCCCACCACATGGTAATGGCCCTCCGTCCCTCCTCCCGTTCCGCTCCATCATCCTCCAGGGTGGTACTATTTTGGGAGCGTCTGGAAGCCGCTCCTTGGGGGGGTGGGGCTCTGTTACGTATCCGGCAGCTGCTGGTTCCTGCTACTCCCCACCAGAGGTCGCCGGTTCACCATTTCATTGCACACACAGTCATACCTCACTCTGGACTACATTTCCCATAATCCCTCATCTAGGAACCAATCACACACTCGCACCTGTTTCCCATCAGTGGACCCTTTATAAGCTGCACCCAGACACACACACAGGGCTGAATATTGTTTAGCCTTTATCCGACCTTGTCTCCGTGTTTCATGTTCCTAGTTCATAGCCTTGCCTTGTTTTTTGACCCTGGACTGTTTATCCCTTGTTTGATGATCGTTTGCTGCCTGTCTTGACCATTGCCTGTGACTTGGATTACTCTTCTGCCTTGCCCTTATGTTTCTGTTTGCTGGTGTTTGACCCTTGCCTGTACGACTACGCTCATTCTAATAAAGCCTGCGTTTGGACCTACCCCTTGTCGTCACGACTCCCAACGTTACAGAATGCATTGTAGCATACATTTAACATATATTTGTATATACATATAATTTGTTTGTATATACATATAATTCACACTTTTTGCATTCAACAGCACCGTAAGAAAATAGGCATATTCAGAGACGGGTACTGTATTCATAAGTGTCATTGAATTATTCACTCAACTGATTCGTTCAGAAGGACTAAATTCAGAATAGCATACTAACATAATATTCTACGATTATACACAGGGCAGAAATAGTAAGAAGTAGTATGCTAATATGTGTATACCTCTGCTGTGTGTTGCTCTAAGGTATGTAAGGCTGATCTTGTTTAGAATTTTGTTTGGAACACACATTCAAAATCTTGCTGATGGTCTGAATATCAGCACAGAATGTATTTGATTAGAGATTAGAACAGCTTGTTTGTGTGGTATTACTTAAGTAATGTGTATTATGAAAATATGCTAGAATTCAGTAGTGTAGCAGCTTACACTGGGAATATGATGTGAAGCGGATAGGCACGCTCCTATCTGTCTGTACACTGTGCGCATGTGTGTGAAAAGATCCATAATTGAATACAGCTGATATCTCACTATCATGACTCACCATCTTTTAATAGTGGCAGAGTTCTTTTTTCTTTTTTCTTTTTTTGAACCCTCACAACCAAAACACAAGGGCATTAAATGAAGAGGGAGATGCATTTCAGGCTCAATCTTTTACAAGAGAACTCTGATTTGTTGGCACAATAGAGCCTTGATCTGTCGGTTAGCCTTGATCTGTCAGAATTGCCATCTCTTATAAAGCAAAATGAGCCAAGCAGTTCACCATTTCTTATGCTGCAGCTTTAAATGATACATTTAACCACTGCTGCAGAGTAAACCAGACTATAGATATACTATATGGATATAAATTTTATTTATTTTTACTTTACTTTTATTATTTACTTTATTCATTTTAATTAAGCATATATTATGCATTCATTCTCCTCTGTCTGCCATTGCATCTAAAATTATGATCTTCTTTAGTTTTTTTTCTTTATACTATCTTCCTCAGGGAGTGTGATTTTGCCTCTGCTTTCGCGTGACAGGTTGAAAAAAAGATGGGAGGAGAGAAAAAGTCTGTCAAATAAACGTGTAAAACAGAATTGAGAAGGAGCTGCTTTTGAAGCAGTGGATCTGTGGAAATAGGCTTAGATCTCAGGGTTGTCAGTCTGAGCCCCCTTTGATGTGGCAATGGGAAAGAGTCGCTGATGTGTTTGTTCAGATGGAGATATCCCCTCTGTCTGTCTGACTGAATGTATGCCTTTGTGCAGGAGTGTCACACCTGCTCGGTAGAACTGCATGATTCTGGAACTCACAGATTCTGGAACAGCATGTGCTATGCAATACCATAGCACATTCACATAAAGACAGACAGATGGATATACTGTACTGTATATGCACATATGCAGGAAAGCTCCCATACACTCCAGGTTTGTGTCATTCAGAATTGAAATTCCAAATTCAATTTGAGGTACCAATCAGGATGCAGAATGCAATCTGAATTTGAATTCAAGTAAAATTTAAACGAATTGGGGCTCTCAATTCTGGCCCTCAAGGTCCACTTTCCTGCAGAATTCTGCTGCATTCACGCCTTGTTGTAATGACCATAGTCTCAAGATGAGAACACATGACATTCTATTCAGAGCTGTTCATGTCCTCAAACTGGGAATTATCAACCCCTAAATGAATCTGCAGCAGGCAGGAGGCTCAGTGGTCACGTGGTACAAGTAGGAGCTCTCAGAAAATTCCCATCTTACAAACTGTAACTACGAGTTCTATGAGGACGTGAACGCTTTTTACAAGTTGAAATCTCTCGGTAATTACAACATGGCGTGAACGCACCTTTTAGCTACAACCTTTCCTTGCTGCTGTCGCCTTTGGCTTGCTTAGTTGGGGACACCTAACATTTGATATTCAACAGTGCTTTGATCTACCTGCATTGACACCATTTTCTTTAAGAGCTGCTGTGCAGCCAAAATGATATACCAGTTATCACTGTAAAGCTGCTTTGACACAATCTGCATTGTAAAAAGCGCTATATAAATAAAGGTGACTTGACTTGACAACCTTGATCAAACTCACCTGCCTCTTAATGTAATTTTATCTAGTAAAGCAATGTTTGTCAGAACAAACGTTAATTGAGAAGTTGTTGATATTGTTGAATGGACTTTTTCTGTTTTTGTTATACGAGTTGGGTTGATAATGCAAATATTTAATGAGACTTACATTTTGCATTGTGACAATGGTAGACATAATAAGCTATGGTTTCGGCCTATACTATTTATTTATTTATTTGGTTTTATATTATGCTTGTGAGTTTATAGATAGAGATAGGTAGGTAGGAAAATTCAATGCTTTTGCTGAAACCTTTATTAAATATTACAAGAACAAAAAGTACTTGATAATATGACCTTTGTTCCCCACATCAGCATGTGCTCAGGTGCTAAGAAGAAACCACTCTGTGGAATGTCACATCCTGTTAGAGGTAAATTGTTCTTTGCAGGAAAGTTTGTCACACATTTCTTTAGTATTTTGTCTGAGTCGGCCCAGGCACGATACAGTGCTGTGTGTGCTTGTTCTGTCAGTTTATTAGGGCTAGCAGTGACTCAGCTCCTGACAGGAGGGGGTGAACAAACGATTTGCACACCCCTACCACCCTCATCATTGTAATTAGTGAATGTGTTTGTGTGTGTGCCTGACATTATCTTTGTGTATTTTTTGTTTTATCTGGGGTTGTTGCCCCCCAAAAGGCATAATCGGTATTGACTTTAGAGACCACTGAATCAGAAAATGAGGTGGAATATGTGAGAAGGTATTGGGGATGTTTAGGGCTCCCCTCTCTGTGCTCTCATTTTCTTATTGTTTATTCAGGTATGTCTACATTTGCGAACATTGCGATAAACAGTGCAGTTGTATAGGATTTAGAAGAAGTTTTTGTTTTAGCCCCAGGTTATTCAATTAAGGTTCCAAGAAGTCCAGTCTCTATATTCCTTCCTAAAAAAGGTCCAAACAATCAAAGATCTTAAAATAAATTACACCACTTCAGTAAATTTTGTGACTATAAAACTGGTCAGTAATGTGTATAGTCAGAAATGAGTCAGTAATGTGCATTTCTGATTCATTGTTAATTTTCAGTTTTGCAGTCATAATACTATGACAGTCTCGACATGCTAGCTTTTACTATAATGATGAGGCCAAAACCCAGCTAGTAATCCCACTTAAAATATAAACTTAACTTTTTTCTAGCCCTGTAAAATACATTTTTTAATTCTTTAAGATGCAAGTTATTACATGTAACATAGTACATTTTTTATATTTAGTGTTTTACTTTTTCAAATCATCATGCTGGCCACATTGGACTGTTTGAGCCTCAAGTTCAATGCAAACTCGTTGCCCACTCACAGAGTTCTGCACTCCCCCAAATACTCCCAGTATAATGAAAGAAGATGTTGCATCTCTCATTTGTGGTGCAGATATGTTAAAATACAGTCATTTTCATATTAAATTATTAATAGTGGCAAAAAAAAAAGGCTTTAAATCTTTTAAAAAAAATCAGAAAATAAGAACCTATTGAAAAATGTCCTTGAATAAAAGGTAAGTAAAAATAGTCTCTCTGATAAAACTGATTTTGTCCTTATAGAGTCAATTAATGATTTAAAGGGATAGTTCACCAAAAAATGAAAATTATCCCATGATTTACCCACCCTTAAGCCATCCTAGGTGAATATGACTATCTTCTTTCAGAAGAACACAATTGGAGATATATTTAAAAAAATCCTTAGTCCTCCAAGGTTTATAATGGTTGTGAATGGCAGCCCAAATTTTGAAGGCAAAAAAAAAAAATCCCATCCATTAAAAAAATAACTCCATATGACTTCAGGGGGTTAATAAAGGCCTTCTGAAGTGAATCGATCCGTTTGTGTAAGACAAATATCCTTATTTAAAACTTTATAAAGTAAAATAACCAGTACATTGTGTACTACGTCGCGGAAGTTAACGCTTTTTGGACGTACATTATTCTCGTTATTTTACTTTATAAAGTTTTAAATAAGGATATTTGTCTTACACAAACACATCGATTTGCTTCAGAAGGCCTTTATTAAAGGTGCTCTAAGCGATCCTGGGTGGAGTAACTTTCTGTTGACGTTCGAAGTGTTGTCAAACAAAACAGAGACTAGCTAGACCCTCCCTCCTCCTCCTCCTGCCCCTCCCCTCCGTGCTTCCTGACACGGTCATGAACGCGCATTAAAAATGTAAGTAGCTTGCGTATTGACGCTGCTTGTCGGTTATTGGCTGAGGCACTGTTTATTGTTTCGTGGTCCAGGCTGCACCAGTTTGTTTTTGTTGCCGTTTTCAGAGCTTGTGGCGACTACAGAGACCGCGTTTTTTTTACAGTGTGTTCAGGGGACAGGCAGCTAGCGGATAGTGAGGAGATGTTTGCTGTATGTGACAAAAAATGTTTTGGCCTAAAAACGCGTGACATCGCTTAGAGCACCTTTAACCCCCCGGAGTTGTATTTATTACAATTAATTAAATTTATTACAATTATTTTTTTAGTGCACAATACAAATACTTACAAAAATCACAAAAGAGCATTAGATTAAATTAGGCTTAGCTAGTGATTTGAAGTGCATGTTAAGTATGTTTCAAATATGTTGGTGACTCTATAACACTGTGCCATTGTTGTGACATTAGGCTTGTATTGTTCTGTATGTGTCCGCTGTGCATGGGAATGAAATTGCAGTGGCAGATGCATTAAACTGACACAATATATGATTTAAACACATTGTGATATCTTTCCATGGTATATGCTGCCGTATCTTTTCAGTCAGCATACAAAATCTTTCCATCTAGATCATGTGGGGCTGGAATACCTGTTAATTTAAGGTTATTCTCTGGTCCTGGACACTGGACACTAGAAGGTCCTTGTTTATAGCACTAATAATTCCCTCCCTATAATAGCCAGAGACAGAGCAGGCTCTGTATGTGTAAAGAGAGACTTATCTAATCTAACACGACGGCCTGTTTCCTGGCACCCCATCCCATAACTCAATCCAGCCCTAACACATCATCTCCTGTCTCTCGAGTGCGTGCTCACACACACACACACACACGTTTGTTTTTGTGAAATGTGGGGACATTCCATAGGCGTAATGGTTTTTATACTGTACAAACCGTATTTTTTATCCCCCTACACTACCCCTACCCCTAAACCTAACCATCACAGGAAACTGTGCACACTTTTACTTTCTCACAAAAACTCATTCTGTGTGATTTATAAGCCTTTTGAAAAGTGGGGACATGGGGAATGTCCTCATAAATCACCCTCTCCTTGTAATACCTATGTCATACCCATGTCATTATACACATTTGTGTCCTGATATTTCATAAAAACATGCCCACACACACACACACACACACACACACCCCACTGGGTCTAGAGCTCTTCACAGAAAGAGCTCCAGACCCTCTCAAAATAGTTGTATATGCAAATAACCTGTAAGTAATATTCATGAATTTTACAGTTTTTTTTTTATTTGCTTTGGTACTATTTTCACAAGTAAGATGTATATTTTCAGAACCCTTAGTACAAAAATCCAAACTGATCACACTTCTAACACAGCTAGTCACTCTTTCAAAACTTGATCTCATGCTTTCGTTCTAGTTGTACAAATTTTCATTTTACATAATCATTGTTTCAAAACATAAGATCATTGTGATACGTAATGAGAATATTTGGTTAACAGTTTTTTTTTTATTGCTATGGTGCAATTTTCACAAGCAATTGGTACATTTTCAAAACTCTTAGTACTAATATCACAGCAGATCATCAAAAGTGCACTTTTTTCAAACATTTCAGCATATTTTCAATTGTGTTAGTACAATACACAAAATCACAAAGTGTCGTTTTTTATATATATATATATATATATATATATATGTTTAATTCACAGTAACTGCCTTTCATAATGCTATTTCTATCAAACTTTTGATTTGCATCTCTTTTCGTTCAGTTAAATACATTTGTCTATTATTTAATCCAACTGAACTTAATGGTTAATCAATGAATCATTTGGTACATATAGATTTCTATATATATTGATTCTATAGGCATATTTTCTATATAACTTATTTGCCATTTCTGATATGGATAACCAAATGTAATGAATTCTTTTTACATTATAAGCAATTATCTTAGATGATAACCACAATTTTCAAAGTGTGTGTGGTCCTGGTAAACACTGTGTTGTGAACCAAATGTCCCAAAAAGGATGGTATAACAGTAATTTTAGACTTTGTTTGGGCATTTTTTTGGGTCCCCATTAGGAAAACAGCTTATAAATCATACAAAAATTGTATTTTTATAAAATGTAAAAGCAATTTGTTTGGCTTCAGGTCCAGCGCCAACCATGATTTACCCTAACCCCCACAAGTTCGCCTGCCCATTCAGTCTGAATGGTTTAATGGTAAAACAAGCTTGGCTTGCTGTCCCAGAAGGAGGCTCGAACCCTGGGAGAATTGTTGCTAGGATGCTTATACTCGCTCGTAATGATGATTGACAGGACTGAATGTTTAGGCTCCTCCCGAACCTACGTTTGGAACTATACTAAGAATAGTTAACTTAAAAATGAAAATTCTGGCACATGTACTCACACTGATATATATCAGAATGACCTACGTTGTTCTGTAAAATAACAAGTTATAGTTCACTGATAATCTTCCAGTGACTTGACAACTCAAGAACATTTTTGCAACAGTTGTGGTCATTATTAATTGCTGTATGGAAACGAGCTGCTTGAGGATTCCTCAAAATGTCTTTTCAGTTCCACATTCAAAATAATGAAAATTTTTATTTTATTTTGTAACAGAATTTTTATTTTGCTTGGGTATATTACTGTGTTTAGAGCTTGCTCCATCAAATCACTACAATACATTTCACCATCTGTCTTTTGGTATAGTCCCCCTCTAAGTGTCCTCTGAATTCTTCAGAGTATGTGTGTGTGTGGTCTTATATTTCTGTCCTTTATTCTTGTGTATGTGTGTGTTTACATTCAGATCTATCACTGAGGGTATGTGTGCTTGGAGTGGCTCAAGGAGACAGGATTGTTCTTTCTAAATTACCGTTATAGATCCAGCAGCAGGAGGCTGTCTTGTTTGGCCGCCTCCCAATTTCTCCATCCCCTCCAACGCTAGCTTTTCTCTGTATTCCTCACTGTCTGTCTCACATTGGGGGATAAACCTGCCATCACTGAGCATACACTCCTGCAGGACTGAGATTTAATTAGCGGGTCCTTGAAATCAGCCAAGACCGGAGATGTCCAGGCTGAAGCTAGCAGGTGCTGTGGAAGAGAATTCACACTGACGATAGATAACACCAACGAAGACACATTGTACACACACAGTGCTGTGCTCTAACCTCAGGAAACAAATAAATTAACATTAATGCCATTTAAAAAGGATGTATTCTAAAATGGTTAGATAACAGTCTATTTACATTTAAAAACAATACATAAAGAACAGATTCAGTGATTCTGGCACAAATACGGTATGTCTTACCCTCTCTTGCATAAAGACAATGATATCTAATATCAGACAGTGTATCTAATATGCAGTATAATTGAAGTTATTTAATGCAACGGCCATCTAATCTTCTAATTTATTCCAAGATATAAAAGCAGCCTCTTACTTCTTCCCGGCGTCAGTTCTTTCAGCATTTGGCCCGCCCCAATCCGGCATCATGTCTGACTTTCAGGAAATTGAGCTTTTTCCCTGCGACGAACTCTCCAACCTTCCAGTAACACCAACTCGTCTTTCCCCAAACAGCCCCACTGAAGCACCGAAGCAAATCATCACACGGACAGGGCCGCTCGCCTCCAACCCTCCACAGCCTCAGCCTTCTTCTTCCGCCGCTCATCCCAGCCGGCAGTCTACTGCGATCACAGGCAATAGTTCCGCGGCCGCCCCAACTGTGATTCTCGTCCTCATCAACAGGTTTGCCAAGTCCACGGTTTTCCTGTGGAATTGGGCTACTTTTAAATTGTTGCCGCAGGTTGATTTCCTCTTGTGGGTTAAAGGTTTTTCATGCATAAACAGGACCGGCCCAGGCTCTGTTGGTGCCCTAGGTGAGATCTGGGTTTTCATATTTGGGATATGGTCATTGATCTACTTTTGGGCTATTTTAATTGGCCATTTGCCCAGTTTTGTTACACAGAACTGGCAACCCTGCTCATCAAACAAGCCCAACTAACCCTTGTCTCCCTTTAAGCTACTTACACGCCACCCTAAGACATAGTTGTCGCCTCGCATATCCGGATGCACTGTGGGTTCTCCTGTTCGAGTGCAGTGTAAGCTTTCACGATTCAATTGTGGGCTCTTCCATTCGAATCGCAATATTGCGGTCCTTCCCATTTGAATGCTTTGTGAGATCATTATTGGGAAGGGTTTAAACAATGTTTTTCATGCTTGTTCAGTGAACTATAAACAATTATTGCACATGTACCTGTGGAATAGTCCTTGACACACTAACAGTTTACAGGTGGTAAATAATTAAGGTCACAGTAACAATAACTCAGGACACTAAAGAGATCTTTCTATTGAATCTGAAAAACACCAGGAGAAACATGCACAGGGTCCATGATAACCTGCGTGGAGGGAGGCATGAGAACTACAGATATGACCAGAGCAATAAACTGCAATGTCCGTAATGTAAGACGCTTAAGACTACATGGAGACAGGAATATAACCATATGCAGTGGTGTAATGTAACAAAGTAATAATACTCAGTTACAGTACTTAAGTATTTTTTTTGGAGAATCTGTACTTTAAATCTGTACTTGCAATTCTGCAAACAAGCAGAGATGGTCCAAACTGCGCGCAGGTATGAGTTATGATGTTTTACAGTCACAATCTCTTTTTTATATGTTTCATTGGTTAAATATTTGCAAAACCCACAGACAGACGTAAAGGATGACCAATAATAATAATAATAATAATAAAAATTTTTTTTATAAATAAATAAATGATGAAACATGGAGTCCTGTGAGGATTTGGAAGAGAATTTTTGGAACAGAAATACTCCATTATACGTCCAACTCATGCTTTGAAACTTTGGCCATGTTTAGCATGAATATCCAACTCTTTAACAGTGTAAATAAGTCAGAATACATGAAATAGCATTATACCCCCCTTTAAGGATATGATATTGGAAGTGTGGGTTGCACAGGTGCCCTTCCTTTTACATTAAAGCACACAAAGCCTGGTTACAGACAACTCTGTTTGTGTTATTGTGTTTGTCTATTACTGTGAGTTAAATTAAGATCATACAGCATTTTATATGTAATCAATGCAGAAATTGAGATATTTTCAAAGGGTTCACATAGTGGGTTTCTCCTCTGCCATTGCCGCTCGCTGGGAGAAACCTGTCAATATAGAGAGAGCTCAAACGTACTTGCTTGATGTGTGAGAACCAAAAAATTTACCACGGTATGCTCCATGTATGTGTGTCGATCAGTGTTTATATGTGATTATTACACAGCTCTGTGGAATACTTGATTCAGATTGGTCAATGGCACCATCCAGCGGTATGTTATTCCCTGATAACAACCGCTAAAAACACAGGTTAAACACAGATAGCACAGGCTCTGAAGTCAGCAGCGCTATACGCTTGCTAAGAAAGTTTTTTCCTCATTGAAGTTTTGCCTTTGGTGAGCTAATAAAATATTAAAACTCAGTCAAATCAATATTTTGTTTATAGTTATTTAATTATGTCATCTGGTATCGCGGACTCGCTCTCTATTTTCATACAAACGCAGCTGCTGCCATTTTGCGGCTATTGTTTTGTTCACTGTAATGGATTATAAGATAACAAACAGGTACGATTTTAAATCAGTTTAATCTCTGATCAATATCTCTTATATCCAGAATTATTTGGCGAAATGCTGTATAATATGTCATATGACTGTACCGTATCTCTTAAATGTCCGTCTAGTTTGAACTTGCCACTCTGGCAACTGCTCTGTCCGCGAAAGCTTTGCGTTTAAATAAGCAGGATAATGTACATCCAGCCAGTTGTTATCGCAGAATAAACCCCGACAGGGTGATCAGGACCCTGACATGAAGCTTACATAAAGACCTAAATTACATCTCTTCATCATATAAAGAGATCATGTCTCATCAGAACACATTGGATTTAACCACTCAATTCATATTACTTTTCTGATGTCTTTATGAACTTTTGAAGGTTGAAAATTTTGGCTTTCAATGGACGGACAAAAATTATTATAGAATATTAAAACTATCTTTATTAGTGTTCCAAATATGATTCAAATTGTGTATGATTGTGTGTATGTTTTAGTTGACAAATTCACCATTGCATTATTGTATTCTTCAAAATGACAAGCAGCAGTGTTGAGAAAATATCAGCTAAACCAGAAAATAACAGCAGTGACAAGAAGTACCTTGCTGAATTATATTGAATTATGAAATCAAATTGTATTTACAAAGCTGTACAAGAACCTGTATGTTTTTATTCAGCTTACATAGAAGTAGTAATAGGGGGGAAAAAATACACAAATACTTAGTTATCTAAACAAGAACAAGTGATCTGCAGGCATTTGCACTGTGTGGGTGAAAATTTTGTACATCTTCATAGATTGATTCAGTTGTCTCTACCAGAGGTAAAATCCTTGTTATGATCTATGCTTTGTGATTATGGCCATGGGCAATTTTGGCTCCACTGGTTCTGCTATCTATTTTTTATGATGAGCATTCTGTTTGTTAAGCAAGCCAATTTCAGATGGTGTTATATGATATGTAATTACCTTCTTAAAATTTCAAGTCAGCTTTGAAGAATAGCATTAACTTTCTTAACTCTTGTAACTTGTAACAACTTTGAGGTAATCCTTGCATTTTGGGCTGTAATGACTGAGGTGATATGCCATTACAAAAATATGATGTGTGAGCACTTTCTTAAAGACCAGTTCAGTATTAAGTAATCTGCAGCTGTGACGAGCATAATGAAATTAAACCTAAATGAATGTCTGGACTGGTGTGTTCCACTCCAGTTTTGATATCATTGCCGCCATGTTTAGCAACATGAGTCAGCCAATTCATAAAACCTTCCTCTGGCCCACATCTCTTAAATCATCTCAGGCTACATCATGTTCACACATTAAAAACCTCTGAATTTAAATATGCAGGAACAGCTTACATTGGCTATATTTTTATGTGTCTGTAATAAAGGACTCCCTGCAATTAAACAACTATATATATATATATTTAGTTGTATAATTACAGGGAGGAATACAGTAACTTTCATACAGGGCTGCTATTCTTTCATTATTATTCAGTACTGCTGGTCAATTAACACAACTCTAATAGACATGCCACTGCTTGTCAGGAAAAGCAGAAAAGTCTATGCACAACAATCTTCTATCTTCCCTCTTGGCAAACAGCATGCACACTTCTGGTCCCACTGGATAGGGTGGAAAAGAATGAGACAGAGATGGGAGGGTGGCAGCAAGTTTCAAGATGCACACCAAACTCCTTATTCCTGGAAGACATCTCTCAAGAAAACAACACGTGTGAGCATGCCTGGGACCCGAGGAGTGTAACACTCACACACTTACATACTCACGAGAGAGTGGGGGGAGTCATTGGCTCTGCTTTTCAATCTAAATGCAAATGTGAACAACAGGAACTCATGAGCAACAGGACAGAAGATAAAACAAAAGAGAAAAGCCTAAGATTAAGAAACACTTGTGTATCATCATATATGTTTTAGAGTATGTAGTGTGTGTGTGTGCATAGTTCATATGAGTTTATGTTGTGATCAGTAACAGACTTAGTTGTTCCATGGATGTGTGCCTGTCTGCTCGTGGAATGTGGCTAATTCTTCTTTAATGAGCTGCTGATGTCATTAGTGTTAGGTGTATGCATCACTGCGTCCTCAATTGGCTGAAACCATAGTGATGAGGCAATCCACACGCACACAGCCATCACGTCTGGCTGTGAAATGAAGATGCAGTTCTGTCAGAGTAAGAGTCATCCATTGCTGATTGGCCAGAGATGGTTTAGAATGTTGCAATTTCAATGGCTTTTTTAATCACTTTCTAAGCAAGTCAAATTTGGATATCTTTTAACTGTTTAAAGTTTGTTTTTGTTCTCTTTTGTGTGTGTGTGTGTGTGTGTGTGTTCTTGTTTATATTACATCGTGGGGACCAAATGGCCCCACGATGTAATAAAAACCTGAGATCACCTACATTGTGGGGCCCAGCCAGCGGTCCCCACGAGGGAAATGGATTAATAAACATACTAAATGATGTTTTTTTGAAAATGTAAAAATGCAGAATGTTTCCTGTGATGGTTAGGTTTAGGGATAGGGGTAGTGTAGGGGGATAGAAAATACAGTTTGTACAGTATAAAAACCATTACGCCTATGGAGAGTCCCCACTAAGATAGCAAAACAAACCTGTGTGTGTTTGTGTGTGTGTGCGCGTGTTTTTGATTTATGAGAATTTGTATAATGACATATTACACTGGTATTACGACATAAACATGAAATATGAGGACTCATGAAATGTCTTTAGCTTTAAAAACATACTAAACAGTGTTTTATTAAAAATGCAGAATGTTTTCTGTGATGGGTAGGTTTAGGGGTAGGGGTAGTGTAGGGGGATAGAATGTACAGTTTGTACAGTATAAAAACCATTACGTCTATGGAATGTCCTCACTTTGATAGCAAAAACCTGTGTGTGTGTGTATGTTTTTGTGACATATCAGGACACAAATTTGTATAATGACATGGGTATTACATAGGTATTACAAGGAGAGGGTGATTTATGAGGACATTACCCCATGTCCCCATTTTTCAAAAGGCTTATAAATAATACAGAATGAGGTTTTGTGAGAAAGTAAAAATGTGCACAGTTTTCTGTGATGGTTAGGTTTAGGCGTAGGGGTAGTGTAGGGGGATAGAAAATACAGTTTGTACAGTATAAAAACCATTACGCCTATGGAATGTCCCCACAATTCACAAAAACAAACGTGTGTGTGTGTGTGTGTGTTTGTGTGTGTGTTATTGAATGACTGACCACATTTATCACAAAAGGTTCATTTATTAAAAATGGATATGACAACAAACCAACAGAAAAGAACCAATTATGAACAAGTACATAAAAATCTGACCTTTGATCATCCCTAAGTTAACCCTAAGTGACGGTTACAAAGCTACAGAAAGATTTGTTTACCCTTTGAAACTACAGAAAGATTTGTTTACAGTATGAACAAGGTTGTATATGATGTAACGCTCTCAGAAACAGGCAGCTCATTATCAGTAAAAGAGCTGTTCACTGATTCTGATAGAAACATTTCCTTGTAATACACCTTGAGCTCCTCTAATAAAATGAATATTTGAGGATTACTCAAGTACTTAAAAACATTACATAAAATAGTATACATAAAACATCCTACACTCAGTATAATGCAAGAGACGGCTATATACTTGTAAAAGAAAACTTTAAAAGGAAGTAAATAATCTTTTGGTTTTCTATTTATATCATGTTCCATCCTCTCACATGCACTTTGCTTTTTCTAAAACACTTTTGTTGAATCAAAGAGGCAAATGCATAATATAATCCATCATTTATTTTTGGCTTTATGAATTTCTGTGTGAGTATATATGTGTGTGCTGGAAAGAGAGGTAGAGAGAGATGCTCTTTGGCAGATGGCTCATATTTCTCCAGTTGTGAATCTCGGCCCACAGCAGAAACACATAAGCAGCTTCCAGATTAATAAATAAGCAGGCAAATAATTGGCACCAATTAAATATTGAAATGCAGCGGTTGTTTACAGAAAAATGACTGGAGCTACAAATTGGGACATTAAGCTCCACTATAAGACAGCATGTTATCTCATTTTACAGATTCATTTGGCAAGCATCAATATTCTACTATGTCTTTTCATGTGATTATCTTGTTACAGCCACTTCAGATTCTCTGCATATCATGGCATTGTATACATATAATGCATTATTTTTATGAAGAAGAACATTATCTTATATGGCCAGTATTGCTCATGTGTCATAGTGTCTATTATTTGAACGAATCAAAAATCGGTGCCATAGGTTGGGCTGGTTATAATCCATTTAGATTTTGTAACTACATCATCTGGTTCCAAAAAGTATTTTTATTTACTTTTTCATTGATTTTTTTGTTTTGTTTTTGTAAGCAACATATTAATCAGTAAAATGTTGTTACATTACAGTAGATGGATTACCAAGGACCTTTTTTCCCCCCAAAAGGTCCTCTTGTAGCAAAGCAACTGCTATTGAGATAAATGGGAATGTTAATGAATAGAATTCTGTAGGTATTATATTATAGTCCTTCTAGGTTTTAGTTTGCGTTCAACTGTTTTCTCAGCTTTGTGTTATTGCTCGATTTCATCCTTGAGGGCTTTGTTGGTATAAGTCAAACAGTGAAATGGCGAGATTTCGAGCAGCATTGGTATCCAATCCAATTAGAGCCAGCAGGGTTGTCCATGTGGTTGACTGAGAGACATAAGACAGAGTATTAAGGCAGTATTTGGGTAATGCCTGCTGTCCTTTATGCCACTGTCTAATTGAAATTCATGAGGAAAACACCCTGTGAATACCACCTCTTAAACGTTTTGTTTTCCTCGAGAAGAAACTCAGCTGGGATCTGTGGGTACACATTTACAGTGCTTGAGACAAAATACATTTCTGATAAATACTGAAAGACTACACTTTGCTTATTTGAGGTGTGTTGACTAGATGTGGCACTAGTCTGAACCAGCCTAAATTGAAAGAGTGCCATGATCAAAGCTCAGAGAAGCAGTTGCAATAATAAAAGTGGGTGCTTTTGACATTCACAAATCCATTTTAATGTTGGACCTACAGTGTCTTTTCTGCTGTTGTACCCATAAACAATATTTTTCAGCTTTATGGAACGTTTCAAAACGTGATTACAATTCACATAATTGAGACATTATCAAACTTTTCAATATTCTGAAAACGTTTAGAGGAAGATAACATCCTCTCTCTCTATATAAAAAATATATATAGCTAACGCTTCAAAGTTGAAACAAGGGAAAAAAAATAGTGCTTTGATCTTTGATATTTATTATGGCTTAATTTAAGGAATTCTCTCTTAAACACTGCTGAAGTTCTTTGAAGCTCACTACGATTTAACAGTTCTTTGAATCTAGTCTTTAACCTTTATCTTCACATTTTTGTCTTAAAAATATGTACACATATCCAAGGCTGACAGGTTGAGAGAAGGAAAATTTCACAACTTGCATGTTTGTTTGATTTGCAAACAGTCACTGTTGAAACTGTGGGAGGGTTCAAGTGTTTATCAGGCTTTCAGAGAAAAGTGATGGTGGTGACATTTTGGCAATGCTTGAGCCTACAGTATGAAAGTGCAGTTTGCGGAAGGACACAAATTCACTCAAAGTCACTATTTTGAGAACATAGCAAGAAGCTTAGCCTTGGAGCTCTAAATATTCAGTGTGAGGAAGGTGTGTGTTATTGCCAGCCAATTTTTTGACAGCACCCGGGGCTGCAGCGTGAGTCAGCAGCACAGATGTCTGCTGCTAGCGCTGCTCACATCTGGAGAGCCAAGGACACACAACAAATGTCATCAACATGTTGCTTCATCTGGCTTCAAGGGGGCAGAAAAAACATCATCCTGATTAGTGGATCTAAACCAGCAGGGCCATGTCAGAGGTTGTTAGTCATGACATGCAAGCAACCAACAACTATAAATACAATTATGTATATGAAGGCTTCTTTTTGTTGTATCAGAGCAAAATATGAGAAAACAGGCATGAACAAGATCTTTTGACAGTAAAATCAACTAACCCTACTGGCTTATACAAACGAGCGTTATACCGTGAACATTAGCTCATGATGAGAGGGCATCTAGTTTCATTGTACAGTTTATAATGTAGCTCTGAATGGTGCATTCAGGCACATTGTTTGATAATAATAATAATACTAATTATTATTATTATTATTATTTTGTTAAAGGTGAAACATTTAATTTCTACAGAAACAGAATTAAACAGAACTGTAACAGAATTACAATAATAATTACTGTTTTGAAACAGGTTACACTACCCTTGTCTGCCATTGATTTGAGAAAGTGCACTTTAGCATATTTTTTTACTCACTTAAGTAGGACTTAAAGTGTTAGTTCACCCAAAAATGAAAATTCTATCATTAATTACTCACCTTCATGTCATTTGAGACCTTCAAGACCTTCGTTCATCTTCGGAACTCAAGATTTTTTTTCATAAAATCCGATGGCTCAGTGAGGCCTGCATTGCCAGCAAGACAATTAACACTTTCAATGCCCAGAAAGCTACTAAAGACGTATTTAAAACAGTTCATGTGACTACAGTGGTTCAACCTTAATGTTAAGAAGCGAAGAGAATACTTTTTGCTTCAACAAATAATGACTTTATTCAACAAAATCTAGTGATGGGCGATTTCAAAACACTGCTTCACAAAGCTTCAAAGCTTTACAAAACATTTTGTTATGAATCAGTGGTTCGTAGCGTGTATCAAACTGCCAAACGTGCCAAAAAAACTCCTAAAAATATTAAATATTATTGAACTAAAATATAGTACATTCATTTTATTGATAAAACGTTTTACTCCACTATATGTGTCTGAGCGTTTCATTTACTACAGTAGTCCTTTCAAATATATATAGCATTACTTGTGGTGTGAAGTTTGAATGTTTTTGCTATTGTTATATGGTTAATTTGATTCTGTGGTTCTTGCATGTGTGTCTGGGGATGTTTTTATCCAGTGAAGTTCCCACTGTTGAGATGAATAAAAGAAAGCAATGGCTATTTCAAACATTTATGTCTTTCCTGGTCAGCTTTCCTTCTCTCTTTAGGATGTCAAATGAGTTTCTATGAAGAC
>RJVU01023003.1:123928-187822 GCA_003731715.1 Anabarilius grahami
AAAAAAAAAAAAAAAAAAAAAAAACTCTACCCTCTCCTTGGATATTTTATACAATGTAATGTTTTCTTGAATACAGTTGGTTGCCTTGTTTATTTTCCAGTATTTAGAAAACATATATTGACCTTTTTTTTTTGCATTCGTTGATTTTCACTTGTGTGTGCATATATTATCTTATATATTAACATAAGATAATACAAACCCGATTCCAAAAAAGTTGGGACACTGTACAAATTTGTGAATAAAAACAGAATGCAATGATGTGGAAGTTTCAAATTTCAATATTTTATTCAGAATACAACATAGATGACATATAAAATGTTTAAACTGAGAAGATGTATCATTTTAAGGGAAAAGTTAATTGATTTTAAATTTCATGGCATCAACACATCTCAAAAAAGTTAATAAAATATGAGATTTGTAACTTATTGCATTCCTTTTTTATTCACAATTTGTACAGTGTCCCAACTTTTTTGGAATCGGGTTTGTATTAGCATGTGAGTAAGTATGGCCATAGAAGCACAAGAAAAATATGAATGCAATAATACATCTTACATAATTCTAATTTTATATTTCTGATACTTTTCAATTAAGTAAGATTTCATCAATGGGCTACACAGCCACGGGAAGGAATGTCTCACAAAGTCATGTCCCAAATCTTCAATCTTTATTAAGTAGTTCACACAATTTATACTTTGCATTGAAAGAAACATCCCCATCCTGTGTGTTGCACTCTACAATTTTCTCATTTGCTATTTACTCAACACAGTTTTAAAATAGCAAATATGTAATTGTGGCAAGCAGGGCGGGGCCGAGAGCCATGGGAACGGAGCGAGGCTAGTGTCCCGAGTGTTTATGAGCATCACCTGCGCTCCACATCAGTCTCGAGTCTCATGGAGGAGCTCTGGAAGGATAAAAGGAGGTGTGAGGATAGTGAAGTATGAGAGAGGACTAGGCCTGGACTTTATGTTGTTCTTTTGTTTTAGTTTATGCGGCAGCCCTCCGTGAGGGGCTGCCACTTTACTTTCATTTTGTTCTTTATGTTTATTTTATTATTAAAGTTATGTTTAATGTTCGGCGGTTCCTCCCTCCTTCTTCCCTTATCAACAAATCTTGCTATAGTAATGTAACCTTGAACAAAGAAAAACAGATAATGTTACATGAGCATCCCCCTTCCCTCCAAAATTAAACACAAGAAAAACGGATTATGTGTGGTGGCGAGATCAAAGCATGTCACAACTTTGAACCTTTGGTTCAGTCACAAATGTAAATTCAGTCATCATTCCATGGAACACAGACTATAAGATTTTTTGAAGATTAAACAGTTTTTTACTTTTTGTACTTTTTTCTCACAATACCTTCTTTTATGTTCCACAGAAGAAAGATAGTCGTACCTGTTTCAAATGACGTGGTTGAGTATATGATGACATTTTTTGGGTGAACACTCCTTTTAACAGCAAGTAAGCGATCAAATAACACTCAATCAGCTCCCTAATTCAGTAGTCAGGACACTGATCAGGAAGTCGGCCATTTTCAATTGCAAAATCATTCCACTGCACTGTAATGTTGAATGCTCACTATTTTCCATTAACAGAAGTTCGAGAGCAAGAAACATCACATAATGACATGGGATAGATGTTTTGAGAATATGAACTGTTATTTAATTACATTCCATTAATTTAAGGCTGAAATGCTGCAGGTCTGTGTAGCAAAGTATTTATCATAATGTTCTTTAAATAACAACAACAACAACAAATGTCAGAAAAATATCTGTTTTGCTGTTGTAAATGAATACCAGTAGCGATGTTGTACAACGAGGTAAGTTCCCTACTGTCCTTACCAGTGCCCGAATTTGTGTACACGATGTACTGAATCACAACATAAAGGGAGCTGATTGAGATGCACCCAATGTCGTTGATTAACTTCACATATTTCATAGAACTGGTCAACCTGGAATCATGGACCTTCTTTATGGCCACAAGGGAGTGGTAGGGAGTCTGCAGACAATTGTGAGAAAAATAATTTTAAGTGAAATGATGCAGGAGAAGAAAGTTCAACACTTCAGCAATAAAAAAACAAAACACAAATGTGATGTTTAACTAAAGTCGTTTTTGCTTATTAGTGTGGTTGAATGGGATCATTTAAGGTCAACAGCAAAAACATTGGTTAATAAAGTGAGATTAAATACATAAAGTATGCACTATTTAACATTTTAATCATTGCAATCATTTGCTTTATAGTTTGCATTTAACAATTTTCATTAATTTTGGGAATACTGAATCTGTTTTTTTGTGAGTGAGATGAGTAAATGCACGCTCACATTTAGTCTTACAACACCTCTGCACTTATTCCCTATTTCTCTCAAAATGGGTACAAGAGAGGTGTCTGTCAATAAACGGGAAAACAAAGTAACTTATTTAAAAAAGTAACTCAGATATTTTGTTGTAAATTTAAATATAATGAGTTACTTTTCTCGCTACTTGAAAAAGTAATGTGATTAAGTAATTCACGTTGCTTGTAATGTTTTTTCCCCAACACTATTTAAAAATGTCTAATATCTAAAGGCTGGTTGAAAATTATGAGACTAATCATATTGGAGAGGGAAAGAGAGGCTCTGCTAGGCTCTTGTTCTACTAATAAGCAGTATACACACATGGGTGTCAGTCAGGACACAAAGAATGAGGAGACTGGAGTTTCTTTCACACCAGCTTCCTTGACCTGGGAGAGTACAACGCCAGCTATACACACCTAAATAAATTGGAAATGTGACAAATTAATGTGTCTGCATAAAGTCTGCATTCTTACATGGCTTGAACACAAAGCAAAATAAAGATTGTTTTTGTAACAACATTGTCAAGAACATCAAGAACATTTATCTAATGGGCATAGCAGACAGCAGTTTTTGTTTTGTTTTGTTTTTTCAAATTCTCTGCATCTCTTGTGCTGTATCAAGAGACCCGCATAGCTGTCACCGCTCAAATTAATAGACTAAATGTACAGCTAATGTAAGGCTCAAATAAAACTATAGGTTATTATTACATCATGAATTAATCTCTCAAATACTAAAATCATTTGTGTCTGTATTGGCTAAACAATATTATTAATATGTTCAAATAAATATTTATCTATTATTATTATTATTTTAAATTTAGGGTGTTCTTGTTAAAAAGGATGTGTTTAGGACAGACTTCCAGTATCACAGTAAAAAAACAGTGGCATATATTACAGAATCCAATTGGCAGATTATTTAAAGCAGAGCACTTGGCAAGATGTGGAATATCTGGTTAACCGAAGTAATATTTATTATTATTGTTATTACTGATTTTGTTATTTTTCAGCCCTGCTTTTTTACTTATAGTTGCATGTGTGTAATAAACTTGGATTGAAGAAACTATTTTAACGTCACCTTTATGTTTAACTGCTGCTGACGTATATGATCTTTGGATTCTAAAATGTGCACTCACTGGTTCAGAATCACACCCAGTATTGCACAAACTCCAGGTTTCTTAATCTAATCGTGTTCTGTAATAATGTGGCAAGTCTTTTTTCATGTAATTAGTTACCATTGATGCATTATAATGATCCTCGGAAGCACTTTAATTAGATTTGAATCATTAATGAGAAACTCATGGTTAATGAAGTTTGATTGGACATGCGAGTGTGCAGAGACAGACCCACAAGCACACTTACACAATACACACACATCATGTTAAATGAAGGGCTTTAGATTAGTAAAACATTTTAAAAAAGAGTTATTTTCCTGTGCAAAGTGTGTGTGTGTGTGTGTGTGTACAGGTTTGGCTATTCTTGTAAGGGCCAAATGTCCTCATTTACATAATAAAATATTATGACAACTGACTAGTGAGGACATTGTTCTGGTCCTCACTAGTTAAAAAGGCTCATAAAGGCTCATAATTTGTCCAAAACATGTTTTTTAAATCTAGTGTTTTGCACATGTTTCTGTGATGGTAGGGGTTGGATTAGGCCATAGAAAATATCATTAACCTGATATAAAATAAATGGAAGTCTATGCAATGTCTTTACTAATATAGTGAAACAAATGTGTGTGTGGTTCAGGTATACCCTCCTACGTTATGTGCACAAAATGTTCCCGCAAGATGGCAATATCCAAAATCCTTTTCCTTGTGCTATAGTGTTTGTGGTAACTGGACAAATGCTTATTTTGAAAGTTTCCTGTCAAGTGATATCTGACTGCATTTTCAGTGATCATGCTTCGTAAACAAGATGTTTTTGTTTTGCTTTTCTATTACCTCCTCATGTTTTTAAAGGAAATAGTTGAAGTCAATGATTTTTCCCACTATGCTTCTAGAATTTTTGGAGAGTTCTTGAAAACTTGCTGTAATTTTTGATTAGAATTTTGAAAATAGGCTTTTGTCAGCTAATGCACAATTCTAAATAGTGCTGCACATCAAATTTTGTTTGCATATTGAATTAATGTCTTTCTGTTAGTCAAAGAGTAATAATGCAAGTTAACAAATATTGGTGTAACCATGTCAACAAGGTCAAAGTCAACCTATTTAAAACAAACATACACACCGGTTACTGTACAGGTAGTGTGCTGTTAATCCATACACAATAGCATCCTTTTCTCTAATGTTCTCCTTGTATATGGATCAGTCAAATTTGCAATTCTGCCATACTTGGTAAGCTTCACTGAGCCATAATACTGTTACGTGAGCGTATGCAATAGAGATGAAGCACAAACGAATATCCACAAGTCAGGGGATTTAATAAAGAAACACGGAGCCGAAGCATAACACCACATACAAAATAACATTAAGAAGAGACCAGGAGTGAAGGGAGTGAGTCCATATATATAGGGAGTGATAACGAGGAAGTCCAGGTGTAGATGATCAGTGATGATGGGGAGATGACGAGGGAAGTGAGTGCAGGTGTGAAGAACAGGAGGATCATGGGAATAGGAGTCCAGGAAACAAGGGATATGTGACAAATACCTTGATGAAAAAAAAAACTTCCTCTTTTATAGCATTCATTTTTATCTTCTAAACCTTGACTGATGCTGTTCACTTCATGCATGACCATGCCTTTCCTGATAACTACTGCATAACCCTTAACCTTGGCTCATGGCCATATGGTCATAAGAATTCCTTTGAGGCCTTGCAGTAGATACTCACAGTGTTCTTTACCATCTCAGTGCCTGAGGGTGTTGTAAGCTTTAACCTTTTGACTTCCTGGTTCCACTGTGTGTAATGTGGGAGGATTCATATTTGTTCATACCCCTGGAACATTGGCAGTTGCAGAATTGTATTTATTATTATTATTATTTTTAAATTAAGAATCAAATTGTTGCTCTTTTCAATGCAATTGGGACTGGTGTTTTTAAAAATAGAAGGACCATAGAAGTGTCATAAACTCTAATTTACAAATCTTTTGAAGCTTTGTGAGGAGTAGACCAAAATTTAAGTTGTTATTCACTAGTTCTCCCTTGCTGAGTTCATAAGAGATGTAGAGGTGTCTGATTCATTCATGAACAAATTGAGCTTCTATTTACTTCAGAGTTTCCTTTTACCATATTTGATGTGCTCTATGTATGTGAATTGATCATTGTTAACTCTTTCCCCAACTTTGATTAAATTTTCCTGCTTTCCGTGTTTTCACTGTTATACGGTAGGGGGCACTATTACACGTCTTCTGAAAGAGTAGAGAATCTCCAGATCAAAACACAGACAAAAAAGGAGCAGAAAGAAGCAATAAAAGCATTGCTTAGTCTTTTTTACTATTTTCTTTGCATTCCATTTTTATTAAGTTGTTTTATTTTGTTAGAGCTGTCTGAGTGGAAGAAATAGGGAAAGGAGAGCTGCAGAGCTTCACTCAGATGTGAGCGAAGAGTACCTCGAAACTGGCAGGTGGCCAGGGAGGTACATTAATTATACTAGCTTTATGATATTTATGATCATATAGTTTTGATAGTATAAGAAGTCGCTCGGAGCCGCAAACAGCAGGCAGCGCATCAAACGGGGACACGCAATGTGCCGTAGGACACGAAAGTGATGTATCTGTGTAGAGATACCCCTACAGGGAGTGTAAAGGACTGGATAAGGTCAGATTCAGTGACACCGTGAACCTGACTCTGTCTCTTCCACATCAGATAGGGGAACCCCGAAATTAGTGATTCAGGCAATTAGAGCTTATATATTTGCTTCCTGTTCATTCCATTTTTATTCTTATGTATTTGTTTCCTTTTCATGTAAAGCACTTTGAATTACCATTGTGTATGAAATGTGCTATATAAATAAACTTGCCTTGCCTTGCGGGAAAAACATGAATTTCTCAGATTTTTGTTCAAAATGTTGCTTTTTTCATGAAACTCACATTCAAGTGTTGATAAAAAAGATGCATGAAGCTAGAATAAAACATTTTTTGTTTGTTTGTTTGTTTATTTATTTAAAAGCAGAGGCTCTGTTCTTTCTTTTGATATATTGCATGTTTAGACAGTCAAACCAAAAATTATTCAGACATTTTTGACATTTTTGATATATTTTTACTAGTGGGTGCAGGACACTATAGTTTATTTATGTAAGTGAGAATAGCAAAATAAAGTAAACTGTGACATAGTATACCCAAAAATTCTTCATACAGTGGACTACCAGTAACATTTATAAAAATTTGAGACCAAAAATTGTTCACACATTGACCTGAGCATGATTTGCTCAAGTGTTATCTGACATAATTAAGAAATTTATTTTTTGACACAGTTTAACTCTAAGATCTTGTCATATTTTATTAATATGTTTCTAAACTATAGTGAATAAACTGTGTTAATGAATGAAATGTTCAAGGTGTCTGAATAAATTTTGGTTTGACTGTATATTCATACAACTACATTTTTTTAATGAAAATTATTAGAAATGCTCACTGATACAAATGAATCATTGAGGCTGTAAGTGTAACATAAAAAAACATCATTATTTTTTACAAATAAATCTTTGTTAATTTACTTGGATAACTTGAGGTGCTCACTTAATTTGTATTTGTAGCAAAAACATATTTTGTATAATTATATATTGCATGTCTTATCCTGAGTAATCTAGACAAGGCTTTGTAAATGTGCATTTCCAAAATAGTATTTAAGTAACATTTACTTAAAATATTCACTGCTGGATTTGGCTGATGCTTTGAACCCTTGGTTGTTGGCAACTTAAAAAAGAAAGAAAAGATGGCAGGGAAAGAGTTAATATGTAAATAAAAGCCTAAATTGAATATTTTCATCATATAAAGTGATCATGTCAAGTCACATTTATTTATATAATGCTGTATTCACCTTTTTTCTACACCCCATGGCACATTTACAATCACTATGCTGTATGTTTTTTTCAGGGGTGCAATGAAATAGCATTATTCTACTCAACTTTCAACCATAGAATATTAAAGGGAAATGTAAAAGTGTAAAAGCATTAAAAATTTACTACAACAGACCATGAATAACCCCAAAACCTTCATTATTTCCGCAGCAATATTACGGACATGTTAAATATCACTGTAGTAATATTTGTCTATATTACTGTATGTAAGATACGTTGCCTTAATTAAAAATCTTCATTAACTTGTGATAATATTTCAAAGTGCTTTCCGTCATTTTGACAGATAACAAATACTGTATTTACCTGCTTTAGAAATGTTCCAGTAAACACTTCTAATAGCAATAAGAAGTGAAAAGGGGAGACAATTACATTTTAAATTGACCATGTGAAAACAAACCTGGAAAGAGACGTGAGGATTTGGGGAGAAAAGTGAGAGATTCTTATTGCATTCCTTTGAATTATTCATGGGATATATCGTAAATTATATTGGGAAAGCAGACCATAAATGCACGAAGAAAAGAATGCATGCTTATGATACCATATCACCTTAAAATTCCAAACGTTACATTATTCTTCTGATGTCTGAAAATAAAACATGAAGGTAAATTGACAGCTCATTCAGTCAAACTGGCTGATAAGGATTATTTGTAGCCATCCTTATTACGGTATTTTAAATTATTTGTTTCAGTCTGGTTGAGTGGAAGTTCCCCAAACCAATAATGCCACCCATAATTCAAAGTGCAGTAGGTGGATACAATACAGACTGTTTCAAAGCAGTTTCACAGTAATAATCAGGAAAATAATGTTAATGTTGCAAATTTATGAAAATAATTCCACTTCAGCTGTAAAGCAGCTCTACAGAAGAAAATGGTGTCATTATTCAGCTCATTTAGTTGTTGTTGATTCAGTTAACTGTTACAGCCTGAGCCTCAAGGTGGGGGTTGTATTTGTGTTTTGTGACGTTATATGTTTTTGTGTTTTTGTGTTCTGATTTGTTTTTCTTTTCTTTGAGTGACGTTAAGTTCCGCCCTGTCCACCTGTTCCCTGTTGCTCTAACGGTGCTCCTGACTGTGTATATATTTCATGTTCACTTTATTATTGCTGTTGATCGAATATATGTTTGCCTTTCCTTTTTACGTGTGAAGTTTATGGTGAAGTCGTTTTTGGTATGGTTAAGTTGAGTGCTTATTTTTATTTGTCATTTTTCGCTCCTTTGTTTGGATATTTAAGATATGTGAGTTTGTGGGCATTTGTCACTCTGGTCCTTAATAAATGCTGTTTGAGATATTGTCCTTCTTATGTTGCTTACTCCTTTTTAAATAAGTATTGTATTAGGGGTACATAACAAAATAGAAAAAAGAGTAAGATGCGCACATCCCAGCTCAACTAAGGGCAGGTGCTCGATCATCAGAGTCACTATTGGGTAAACAAATAAAAAACGGCACACTGCCACTGAGAGCAGCAGTGGCAGTGTGACGTTTTTTGTTCGTTTACCCAGTACGTAACAAATACCAGTATTAAAGGATTAGTTCACTTTCAAATAAAATTTTCCTAATAATTTACTCAACCTCATGTCATCCAAGATGTCCATGTCCTTCTTTCTTCAGTCAAAAAGAAATTAAGGTTTTTGATGAAAACATTCCAGGATTATTCTCCTTATAGTGGACTTCAGTGGCCTCCAAACGGTTGAAGGTCAAAATAACAGTTTCAGTGCAGTTCAAAGGGCTTTAAACAAAACCAGACGAGGAATAAGTGTCTTATCTAGCGAAACGATCGGTCATTTTCAAAAAAAAATTTAAATATATATGCTTTATATAAACAAATGATATAAAACCGCCAAAACCGCCAAAACCGCACTTCTTCAAAAAACTTACGCTGTATGTCCTACGCCTTCCCTATTCTACTTACGGAAAAAATGGAACTGGAGCTGCGTTCGTTCCGTAAGTAGAATAGGGAAGGCGTAGGACATACAGCGTAAGTTTTTTGAAGAATACGAAAGTGTGGTTTTGGCAGAACCACTTGGAAGGGGATCATTTGTTTATATAAAGCATAAACATTTAAAAAAAAATGTAAATGACCGATCGTTTCACTAGACAAGACCCTTATTCCTCCTCTGAACTAATCCTTTAATGTTGCAAAGTTCATAAGTTAAGAAACAAAATTAATTCAACTATAAAGCAGCTTTACAGAAGACAACAGTGTCATTATTCAGCTCAGGTCAGTTCAGTGTTGATTCAGTTCAGTTCAATAACAGTCCAAAGTTCAATGAAGCTATAAGCAGCTCTACAGAAGGTAAGGCACACTATTTAGCTAAAATCAGTCAGTGTCGCTTGACTTATATAGATTATTTTAAGATAT
This sequence comes from Anabarilius grahami, assembly GCA_003731715.1. Classification (NCBI taxonomy): domain Eukaryota; kingdom Metazoa; phylum Chordata; class Actinopteri; order Cypriniformes; family Xenocyprididae; genus Anabarilius; species Anabarilius grahami. Next base: position 133,627 of record RJVU01023003.1, read on the forward strand.
CTTAATGAACACTTTGAAACCTGAAAATGTTGGTGGAATGGACAGAAATCGCTCAGGTTTCATTTAAAACATCTTCATTCGTGTTTTAAAGATGTACGATTTTGGTAAACCAGTCTATAAATGATTTGTTCATATATCAGACTGATACAGTTCTCAAGTTCATCTCACTGATTCAATGATCTGCTGTACAGTAGCTCACTGCTTTACTGGACTTTCAGTGTATAATGACTTTTTGGGGAAAAAAAGATTACAATTCAGCTCACAAGACTGAACTTTTAATGATTTTTGGCTTTTTTAATGTATGTTTTATCTTTGGATAATATATGCCCATGTCAAAAAAACTTTGTTCTTAAACACATAAGTGTTTGATGATTTATGATGTGACATCACTAGATTTACAGTAATCCAAACATTTGTTTTTCACCTCAATCTGCCATGCGATTGGTGAGATGGGGGTCAGCAGTCCCCAATGGCATGTCATTTCCTGTTATTCTGTTACAGAAGTCTTGTTTTTAAAGACGTTTTGAGAAGGAAGAGAGAGGGGAAAAGAGAATCCTCTTAGAAACCAGCCTTCACAAATCAGACTGCAGTACTAGATTCTCTGACAGCCAGACAGTGCTAATGACGACCTGGTTTCCTATGCCTCCTGTTCTCTTTTTCAACACACACACACACACACACACACGAACACACGTGGATGCTCTGGCATCTTCCTTTCCCTTTCCTCAACAGCAGGCTGTGCTGTGGGCTATGTAGGGCAAAATAAATGAGCAAAGTCTATTCTTATAGTGCTGTGGAGTCCTTTGCCCACCCCTTGCCCTGCCCACTGTGCTCCTTTGCTCTTAACTCACTTCATATATAGCGTGATACAATCTTTTTGTCAAAGTAATGCTGCAGTAGTTGTATTGGGTTAGATGATCAAAGATAGATCATAAAGCAACAATGTTTTTATGAGGTCTGCATGACCTGGTTGTGCCTCAGTGTATGTCACTGTTGTGAGACAGATTAATTAATCTAGCAAACAGGTGTGATGTGAAACCCTCCCATCTGCTGGTCACTGTGAGTACTGCACAACTGATTGATGGGGATATTGGTGTAAGTTCTTTGCTATAATTTGTCACTGCATTGTATATCAAATAAAAAAATGACACTTGTTATGGCACTGTGGTGACTATAATGTCAGTAACTCTGACAAGAGTGTGATAAAAATTCTGGGATTGTAAATGTAGGTCTTTTACTGCATAAATAATGTGTGAAATCCAACCCAAAGCATCTCTGTTTGAAAGTTTAATGGTTTACATTAATTCACTTTCTTTGTTTCTTTCTTTCTTGCTCTCTCTGCAGATTGTCTACAAGCCCTGGCTCTGTGCTCAGTACTTCCAGAGCCCTCAGTCAGGCTGCAGTCATAAGATTCCCTGTGAGCAGTACTGTCTTGAGGTCCAGCAGAGGTGTCCGTTCATATTGCCTGACAATGATGACCTTATTCATGGTGGCACTCCCAGTTTTATATGTACAGGTTAGTATGCAAGTATTTGAGAACTCACATAACATAAAAAAAATGTTTTAAACCTAGTAAAAAATTATCCATTAAAATATAATTCTTGCATGAGTATCAAATTAGTAAAATGCTTGAATCAGTAAAATAAGATCTGTAAAGTAAAAATAAATAGTAAATAAAGTCACAAGTAGCTTTGTAAGATTTTCAATTTTCAAGATGTTCGAATCTTATGGAACCACATAAAGTTATTGGCAGAGTACCATCAATTTTCTGCAACATTCTTACTTTGGGGTGGTTGGAGTACACTACCAACCATAATTAACAGCATCAATAGAGCAAAAATAAATCAATAAATAAACTCATCAAGGAGCTCGGAAGCAGCAATATCAGCTGCAAGTGCAACCCAAGTTTGTTAAAAAATAAATAAATAAATAAATAATGATTATTAAAAAGCATGTTATTGTTCCATAGACCAAAGATACTTTTAAGGTTTTAAACAACATTTTCCAGCAAAATTTCAGCACATCTTTCAAGGAAATCTGTAAATACTGGAAAGAAACACATGCTATGTGGATTATCATACAGTTTTTTGGTGACATCTATTGGACAATTTGTGAAACTGTCAGGCCTTCACTCACAAACAAAACAAAACAAAACAAAACAAAACAAAACAAAACAAAACAAAAAACACTCAATAAGCAATATTAGTGGTAATTTAACCCAACATTTAACCTCTTAACACGTAAAGATCCCCAGCAGCCACAGATTATTGTTGTTCAATATTCACTGCACGTTAAAACATCACACTCTTACTCTATCTGGACAAACTGAGTATCATTAGAAAGATTTAAGTCTCACCTAACACCAAAAATGTTGCTCGGTTTCTCAGTCAAATGTTTAAGTTTACAATTTACATTTTTCAATGTGAAATTGTTTGTTCAGATAACTCAATTTGGAAGGTTGGAACAACATTTAGACAACTTGAGAATCTGTATTCTTGTTTAGTTCACTCAAGATAATAAACTGACTCATCCTACTAAATAACCTTTGTTCAAGCTATTTTTATATTTGTTAGAAGAACATTTAGCTGATACCTCATGTATTAAATCCAAGTCGCAAAATGTTCTTCTAACAAATGTAAAAAAAAAGAAAAAAGAGAAAGAAAAAAAAATAGCTTGAACAAATTGATCTGAAAAAACTATGTTTCATCGAACAATGTTGTGCCAGTTCCCAGCATGCATTGCAGCTTGAAAAAATTATGTGGTAACTATTATTAAAAATAATTATTGCTTTGCATTTTTTAGTTTGATTTATGCTGCTGCTGCTGTTGTTGTCACTGTTATTTAGCTGTCATATGGTTCGGAATTCATTTACTGAATTACAATTGTTGATCATTACCATCTTTGAGATTTGTGTGTTGAAAAAATATGCATCTCGTTGCAACTTTTGTATGCAATATATTGGGACGGGTCTGGCTGCAGATTTGCACAGATTTGCACACTCAATCACCTGAGCTTCCTCTGCAAGTGACGTCACTTGCAATCACCGCCTGCGTTCTCCGCAGCCTGCGACTCACTTACACTCGATATAATAAACCATTATTGCCAACAGGGCCAAGAAGCTGAGATGGTTAAATTATTCAAATTACTTTAGTACTGTGACAAGACTGAAACGTTTTTGTTTTCAAAGATAAGGGTAAAATGGGTAAAATGTTTGCCTCTAGTTTTAAACAGCCAACAATGTTCATATCATGTAGTTAGCTTTGAAAATCAAACATGGAGATAAAAAAAACAAGGGCTGTTTCTCAAAATGCGTTTTTATGTAATCTTGCATCCTTGTGTTATCATGCTATGTCGTCAAATTTCAATTCCGACCCTTTTTCCCAACGTCCCAATACTATCCATCCTAAATAGTATGTGAGATTAGAATAAGTGTGTCCCAAAACATGGTATGTTGACAAGAGAAAGTCCCTGCATGGTCTACTATTTCCGGTAGATTTTCGGAATGTGGAACTGTGCTCTAACTGTTAATATTGACCACAACCCATTGCGCGTTGGAGGTGGATTTGGTTCAGAATTACAATCACGAATAAAAAGTAAAAAAAAAACTATCCAAATGAAAGACCCATGACTGGCAGATCAACATGCTACTTCTTTTCTCTAATATGGTAGGAAATTAAATTAAATTAAATTAAATGTGGAGGATGTTAATAGTGACANTAGTGACAAGATGATTGACAGGCCATAATTTTAATAAAGTTATAAAGACAGACCAAATATATATATATATATATTATAAAGAAAGCCTGTAGTTCTTTTTATTGGCATATTTAAAATAATCTTTACATTGACAAGGCATAGGTAACATTAAATATACTATACATACTCATTTATTCATCCCTACGCTGTAAAATAAAAATGTGTAAAATAATATAAAAATAATGTAAGTAAATATTTTAATAAGTTATAACATTTGTGATATATGTTTTATTTATTGTCTGTTGGATGGTGCTGTTCCACTACTTAAAGGAATAGTTCACCCCAAAATGAAAATTATCCCATGATTTACTCACCCTAAAGCCATCCTAGGTGTATATAACTTCTTTTAGATGAACACAATCAGAGATATATTTAAAAATATTTAATGGTTGTGAATGGGGGGCTGTGTTTTGAAGCCAAAAATAATGCATCCATCCATAAAAAAAGTAATCCATACGACTCCAGGGGCTTAATAAAGGCCTTCTGAAGTGAAGCGATGCGTTTTTGTAAGAAAAATATCCATATTTAAAACTTTATAAATTCAGATAACTAGCTTCCGGGGGACGAGCGTATGCAGGATGCGCAAGTAGACTTTCGACAAATGAGTAATCCTCTGACGCGATGTATGACGCAGGATGTAGGAGTATTGTAAGCTTAGACGCCTCTCGCAATTCAAACAAATAGGGCTGTGCAACAAATTTAGGCTCCTCTTCTCTTATATCGAAATCCTCTGACATTTCTCTTTAAAAATTATTGTTTTAGACTTATAATCCATGACCGGTGATTTGTTTTGCTCTATCCTCTGCGCCTCCGCGTTCGTCATTATGTTGTGCGTCAGGTCAAAGGATACTCTTCTGCCGCAAATCGACTTGGGCATTCTGTGTACGGTTGTCCACCAGAAGCTAGTTTTTTGAATTTATAAAGTTTTAAATATGGATATTTTTCTTACAAAAATGCATCACCTCACTTCAGAAGGCCTTTATTAACCCCCATATGGATTACTTTATTTTTTAATGGATGGATGCATTATTTTGGCTTCAAAACCTTGGAGGACTAAGGATATTTTTAAATATATCTCTGATTGTGTCATCTGAAAGAAGATAGTCATATACACCTAGGATGGCTTGAAGGTGAGTAAATCATGGGATAATTTTCATTTTTGGGTGAACTATCCCTTTAAAATGTGTTGGGATGGTCCATTGAGCAACAGGAAGATTGCAGCACATCTCAATTAAATATAAATCTAAATATGCATTCTGTCTCCTTCCAAGTTTGTTCTTTCAAGGTAGCCTGGCAAGAATGGTCTTTACGAGAATGCAAGTCCATTCTTTGCATTCCTGGAATCAAGAAACAGCCAAGGATTGTAGCTGCTTGAATTGCTAAATCAAATGCTAAACATTCTTTAGTTGCCTTCACAAAAAATGTTTAAGTTCAAAAGACCACCTGTTAAAGACATGCACTACATAACCGCATAACAATCTGGTGACCACTTCATGCACATCACTCTAATCTATAATACTCATAATAATATCAATTGTTGTAATCCAATAAATACAATTTAATAATAATAATAATAAACAATTTACATGTAATAATTTAGCAGATGGTTTTTAAATAAGGTGTTTATTGGAGCTAACAATATTACCAATATATATTTTGAGTTTAAACCAAAGACAAAAGCCTACAAATAGTTATTTTCAGCATTAAACTAGCCTTTTTTTTTTCTTTTTTTTTTTAAGTGTGTGCACTTCAGGCTTAAAAACCATTTGAAACCTCTTTCATCTTTCCTAATTACTTATGAGCTGACCATTTAATTTTGCTTATATTCAGCTTTAATCTGCATACGGTGTCACAGGAATGTCAGCACCATGGGAAGCAATTAATGGGCATCTTTTTATTTGACACTGCAGCCTTGTACATTTTTTAATTCATGATGAAACAGCCAAATGCTTTTCAAAGCATGTACAAACCCTTTACATGGTGAAGTCTTTAAGCTGCATTATAAAAACCTGCTTTAATTTTTTTAGTGTATGATGAACCAGTTAGCTCCTAAAAGCTTTTCACAAACCTTTTAAAACATGATGGAACAATGAAATGTCTTTAACAACATCCATATGACTAACTAATCTACTTTTAATGCAAGATGGAGGCTGTTAGTTTTAAAATTTGATGAATATTCAGTTCATTAAAAAATATCGGTAACACTTTATTTTACTGTTCTGTTTCACATGTACATACTATGTACTTATTGTAGTAATTACAATAACTGGGTAATAACTTTGTACTAGCCCTGAACCTACCCCTAGAACTAATCTTAACCCATGTAGTGCTTTTGTAAGTACACTGTAAGCACATTGAAAGTGCCAACATGTTCTCCAACCAATACGCCTATATAGGTCGTTTGTCACTTCCCTGAAATCCGACCCATAGGAGCGTTTGCTAAAGTTGCGCCCCTATCGACAACAGGACACTTTCATTTTAATTCATGAAATACGACCCATAGGAGCGTTTGCTAAAGTTGCTCCCCTATCGACAACAGGACACTTTCATTTTAATTCATGAAATACGACCCATAGTAGCGTTTGCTAAAGTTGCGCCCCTATCGACAACAGGACACTTTCATTTGAATTCATGAAATACGACCCATAGGAGCGTTTACTAAAGTTGCGCCCCTATCGACAACAGGACACTTTCATTTTAATGGATTGTTTCCTTTTATCTGCATCATATTTTGAGTTTCGCATAGCTCAATTGGCAGAGCATTGCAATATATAACAATATACAATCATGTGATCATGCGATTGTGGCTTCGATCCCAGGGAACGCATGTGCTCATAAAGTGTATATGCACTATAAATCACTTAGGGTAGGTTTAGGAGTGGGGTCGGTGTAGTCGTTAATAAAAAAAAAGAGTTTTGCTAAATGGAAATAGGACAAATGGTGTAAAAAGTCCACACATTGCATTTAAATGAACACGCATTTTGATTGGTAATGCCAGTCATACGTCATTTCATGACGACAGACGTAACACGACACTGTCATTATTTTTATGCCAGCTAGAGGGCGCATGACTTTAAAACGTAAATATAGGTCGTAATAAGGTGCTTGAAAATCGACCTATAGGGTTCTTTTTTTTTTGGAGGACAGTCTGGAAAGTGCACATACTATAAAATAAAGTCTTTGAAGTAATCATTTTAGTGCAACTTTTTTTCATAAATACAGTCAGATATGCATATTGCTATATCATACAACGTCATACAAATCAAAACATGTCTGTTTTTGCATACACCCCAGGGCTTTCAGAGAAACTAGACATCAACCAGGAGCCAGAGTGCTGTGATGTGCGGTGGGACCAGAAGTCCAACAACCGTTCCCGCGGCACTTTAAAAAGAACTCACCCTTCCTGCCAGCACACATCCGTGACCTCCTCGGGGACTCCACGGCTCGGGCAGGGCCGACTGAAACTTTGCTTGCTGGTCCTAGTTCTTCTCCACACTGTGGCTACCATGACGGCCAATCAGAACTCGACCTGCCTGACCGCCATCTTTCCACTGGATGACAATGCCCCCAGAGAAGAGTGATTGGACAAGGCTGGGCTGGACAACTTGCGTATCCGCATGCTCCAACACATCTCGCTTCGGGCTTGTCAGTAAAGAAGCCCCTCTCTCAGAGAGAAGCTGAGTGTACCGGGTCTAAGTGAGGCTAACAGTCTCAACCAGAGAACACTTAACCGCACTTGTCATCAGCACCTTGTGGGGTTTGGGGAAAATAGCAAACGGAACACAGGAATAGTAGCAGACAAAAGATGAGGGTAATAGGAAGAGTCAGAACACGCCCCCACAGAGACTTCTCACTCTCTTCTGGAACACACATCGTGGCACACACACACACACACACACACACACACACACACACACACACGCACGCACACACACGCACACACAATGTCATTTCACTTTGCACTAGGAGATTATCTGACTTTTCCCTTTTAGTTTCAGCTGTTATTTTCACTTCAAGATGGTTTTGACTTCTGTTCAGTGGTTTCAGAGCAACCTGGAAAGTGACTTGGGTGTCCATGTTCCTGTCAAATTCTCCATTTATATGTTGTGTGCCAGTCTTTTGTGTATTTTGAGAGTGAGTGTCATATTACAAAGTCTTCATCACCACATCATTCAGACAGGCTACAGGTGGAAGATTCACGTCTCTCTTTTCATCCTGTATAAAATTAAATAAAAAAAAGTACTATTTTGAAACTAGATGTACTTAAAGCCAGATCTTAGGAGAGCCTCAAAATCAAAGCAGCACTTCTGTTCAAACAGAACCATTGGCATCTCATCTAACCACCTCACATTATCTCATCTAGCCACCTCACATTTTTTTAGAAACTGATGATTATTCGTCTACTATATGCCAAATCCTCATGCTTGGTGCAGTTTGCTGTTTCCAAAGTCTCAGCTACCACGTTATGAGAAAGATCTATTTATTCTAAGGTCTTCATCACCATATCATACAGTACATGACTTACTATTGGGACTATTGACTGACATATTGAGACACTCAGTTAAATACACATATCCTATAGCAAGTCAAAACAAACCAATTAACAGGGCTTTGGTACACAACTGTAAAGAAAGAGGACTGATAAGTATTGTCATATATATTACGCTTTTATTATGCGCTTTATTCATTTAATAATGTGCTAAACCCTTCAGCCTTTCTGCATTAATTGCATCTCAGATGTTCTGTGAAAGCATCATTTTTCAGTGTGTGGTCCACATAATCCTTAGCAGCAACAATGTTTATATCTTTATTCATTGCATGACATTATCTGAATGCATTTACATTACGCCGTGCATTTAACCTAATTGTATGTGAAGCTGGTTTAACTAAGGTTAACGACTACAGTTCATGTGCAAATGGAATTGAAATAGCTGAACAGAATGTGTGGATCATTATCATACACAATTACACTGTAATTTTACCATAATTTCCCTGTCAAAAATATCTATCTATTGTGTAAAGGGCTTAGCAAATAGTAGTGTGTGGTGAAGGAGTTAAGGGCTTACTCTACATTTCTCCTTCTGTGTGGTTGTTGTCTTCAGTGTTTGAGTGTAATGGCTAATAGGGATTATGTGCTGTTTTGCCTTTGTCAGGACCTTATTTTCTGACTATCCTCGTATACACCTGTGCATCAAACACATTCCTTTGGTCATTATTTTCTTGTGTGTTTACAGAGTAAATTCACTAGCATTAAAAGAATCCTTGTAAAGTTGGGTTAGGGTTAGGTTAGAGTTAGAATTACAAAGAGCAGAGACATGCAGAGTGGCTGGTGACATTGGCCCAAATGCTCTATTTTGGACAATTCTTAGTGTTTTAGAAAACTACCAGTAAATGCCTCTTTTGGGATACTATTAATAGATTAACATTTATTTGGGGGGCAGTTTTTGTAGTATATGGGCTAATTCAAGAAGTATCAATGCGTAATATTAGATAACTTCATTAAACAGGAAAATAAAAATGGCAGAACCTCTGAAGTCACACAGAGATGTCTTGTTAAATCATGTAGAGCAACACAAGCCAGCACTGTTTTGTACACAGCATAAGTGCTTGTTCTCTGTTTTTGAGCCATTGTCCACCAAAATGGTTCTGTGTGTCTCTGCTTCAAAGTAATTAACTATGCAGGTGATTAAATGCTCTTGATTTTACTTTATAACTTCTCTGTCAGTGTTATTTAGTTGTTTCTGAGAATCTTTGTCTCTTTATTCCACATAATGGAATTTTGTTATGTATTGTCCCTGAATATGGCCTTTATCCACTGTTTTCGCCATCAAATGGTGTGCAATGCTTACGTAAAGGATGTCAATTTTTCCCAGATGATTTTGTTAAATTGTAATGATCATTCTATGGAAATATTATGCCTTTACCCAGTGTGATAGATATATGCCATACGTACAAAGAACAGCATGCCAAAGTTTTGCATAACTTTCATTTTTCTTTTATTCAATTTTACCACATTAGTCACTTGAGTGATGAAAACATGACCACCATTGACTTCAAAAGCATATCTAGACTTTCCCAGTATAATAACACAATGACAATATCTGTCACACTAAGTGAAGGCAACACCAACTCCTAAAAGATCATTATTTTTACACCGCTATATAAAGGCAACACACAGCAACAGACTTATGACTGAAATTGGGTCTTATAGACTGACAGAACAGATTGTTGTTTGAGAAAACAACAACAAAACAAATTCAGTTTAAATTTGTCAAATCATTTAAAATTAAATAATAAAAATGAAGCCATTTTTTCTCAGTTTCAGTGTTGCTGTAGTTGTGCCTTTGTATGTTTGTATTATGAGATCAAGTGAAGATATCAGGCAGAGAATGATCACAGATCATCAAGAGACTGAAAATGTGTGAATGTCCAGCTTGGAAGAGCTGCATAGAACATACTGTAGTCCATCTGATGCTGTAGGGCATCTGTTAATTACCAACCTGTTTCATGCTGACTTCAGGATCAGAGATTTCCTTTTTTTTTTAGTAATGTATTCTCCATGACTGTGATGTACTTCCATTGTAACGTCAAAGACTGCTCACATATAATCTAAACCTGAATCTGGCCTTCCTGTATCCAGTTTACCATCTACCATTAGTCAGTATTTCCCAGATATCCCACTTTTTTAATCACTGGTTCCCCATGATATTCCTATAAATTGAATCCCCTCATGTCATAAGTCACATGTCTGATCCTCATCTCATCTATGTCTACTGTAAATCCTCTGTTGTTTTATACAGATTGTAAGATTTATTTGAATGTAGCCGGTCCTCTTTGAGGTTTATCTGTGCTTTAATTATTGTTTCTGTTGTTCAGACGCTATCATGTTTCAAATATTTTAATCACTGTTCAACACTTGTCAAAAAAGTGTGACTTACACAGATGAATGCTCTCCTCCTCTGGAAAGGTTGCAACTGGAACCTGAGTTTCAACACTAGCAAAGAAACAGACAGACATACAGTATATAGAAATAACAGTTATTATTACAGTGTCATATTGTCATACAATAGATGCTTTAGTTCAGCAATTCTCTTTGATTTTTTTTTACACAAAGACTTTGATTAATATTTATAAATCAGTCTCACTGGTCATAACCTTTTTTGAAGGTAAGATGAAAATACTGCTACATTTATTAAAGTTCTGTTCTAAGGGAAAATAAATAGAGATATAAACTATTACGAAACTGCTGTCTGGTCTTTTAAAGCCTATCTGCCTAATGCAAACTGCTCATGATAAGAGAAAGCAATCAAATGCTTAATGTAATATCACTTTTTTTTTTTTTTTGTAGAATCAACTCATTTAGGATTAAAAGTGCAGTACAGTGATGTTCCTTATACACAGTTGCTGAACATAACACATTTCAGACTGCTTGTATGAGAGCTAAAATAAATGATTTAACAAAACTGCATTAGAGTTACTCTAGCGCCACCATTCCCCAGTAAATATTAACAAAAATACTGTCTCATGACTTCAGAATAGTTCCAGGCTTAGTTTACTTCAGAGGTATCAAGAATTATGATAACATAAAACAATGTTTCCCTTTCAGTCGGTCACGTTCGACGTACGTCAGTAGTGACCGACGAATTGGGATATCGCTAGAGAGCCCTATCAGCTTCGAGAGAATTAAAACAGGCCAATGGAATTGGCGTGCGATATTTGCATAATGCGCACCGCCTCCGACAGGTGTATATAAATAGGAAGCAGATGCGATCGCACTCTGTCAGACTTCAGAGAGTTAAGAGAAAAGAAGAAGGAAACTGAGAAGAAGTGGTCTTCTGTGTTGGGGTGACGGCACGACAGCGAGGTCGCGAGTCCAGAGGAGCCTGAGCTATTTGCTCTCAACTGCTGTTGTTACAGCATTTTTGTTTGAGTTGCGATTTGGGCCGGTTCCTCCGTTGTGTTCGGGGAGTGGTGTACCCGAACACATCGTGACACTCCCTGTGTGCTTCGGCACGAGAGAGCTGATTTTCTTCCATTCTAAAAGAGTTCACAGACGAACCCTGCGTCTTTTTCAAGATGTCATTTCGTCTGTGCGTTACTGGGTGCGGTCGTTCCCTGGTCCCCGCTGATGGGCACAATCGCTGCATCACGTGCTTGGGCGTTCAGCACGCTGAAGCAGCGTTTGTAGATGGTTCATGTTCTCATTGTGGGAACATGACTATCGCAGTGCTGAGATCTAGACTTTCGTTCCTTGGTTCTCAGGTCCCCTCCCCTGTGCCCCGTGCGGCCGTTTTTTCCGGCTCCGGTCGGAATGACGGTTCGGCGGCGTATAGGCAGGGTGATCTGAGGATTACGGTCAGGGCTTAATGATGTCGATCTCAGCATCGGAAGGTGAGCATGAGTCCTCGGGAGATGAAGACTCGGCTGCGCTGCCTCCCTCCGGGGTCGCAGCGTTGCCCGAGCCTGATCCCGAGCTGACGGCTGTGCTTTCCCGGGCGGCCGAGAAGGTCGGGCTCGCGTGGAACCCTCCACCGTGTCCCGGTCCTTCTCGGCTCGACGATTGGTACCTCGGGGTGGCCCGCGCTGGTGCTCAGCGCCCCGCCCCGATGCCTTTCTTTCCAGAAGTGCACGATGAGGTGACCAAGTCCTGGCGGGCGCCGTATAGCGTCCGTTCGGGACCTGGACCCTCGTCCGCCTTCACCTCCCTGGATGGCGGAGAGGCTAGGGGATACACGCGGATTCCCCCAGTCGAGCGGTCTGTTGCGATGCAGCTGTGTCCAACGGCCACCGGCTGGCACGGTGAACCACGTCTCCCGTCCCGGGCCTGTAAATTCTCGTCAGGACTGACGGAGAAAGCTTACAGAGCCTGTGGGCAAGCTGCCTCCGCCTTGCACTCCATGGCCCTTTTGCAAGTTTATCAAGCAAAAGCGTTGATGGAAATGCCCCAGGAGGGTCTTGACCAGCAGCTGCTTGGGGAGCTGCGCGCTGCCACCGACCTCGCCCTCCGGGCGACTAAGGTGACAGCACGTTCTGTTGGTCAAGCGATGTCTACTTTGGTAGTCCAGCAACGGCACCTATGGCTGACCTTGGCGGACATGAGGGAAGCCGATAAACATCGGTTCCTGGACTCCCCCATGTCCCAGGTCGGCCTCTTCGGCGACGCGGTAGAGAGCTTCGCCCAACAGTTCTCTGCCGCACAGAAGCAGGCTGAGGCCATCAAACATGTCCTGCCCCGGCGGTCCGCTGCTGCCTCCACCCCGCCGGCGGCTCAGTCTCAGCCTGCTCGTCGCCGAGGGCACCCGCCCGCGTCGTCCTCCGCCCCTGCTAAGTCGGCAAAGCAGCAGCCAACACCCGCCAAACAGCAGGGAGCCGGTCGCGGACGCGGTGCCCAGCCCGCTCAGGCCAAGCCAGGTGGCAAGCGGTCCAGAAAGTCGCGTTCCTGAGACGGGCGACCTGGAGGGGAAGGATTCGGCTCTTCGGGAGAGGATTCCAGCATCTCTCCCACCCCCGGAGGAGGGCCGGGGGGAATTTGTGTTTTTGTCTGTCCCGCCGCTGGCTCCCCGGAGTCCAGCGGTACCCACTTTCACACAAAAAGAGCAGTTTCCCAAACCTCCAGGTCACAAGAGGGTGCGGCTGTCGGAGTGCAGGGCCCCGCCTTGCCACTCCCAGCCCCCCCTCACCTCGCCAGCAGGTACCAGTGTGGTGGTGCAGGCCGCACCCCGTGTGCTGTCTCCCATTCACGCTGGTACCTCACAGAGCCTGACCACACTCCGGGCCGCTACCATGCCGTCCGAGTCGGGTCCCCGTGCTCTGCCTCGCTGCCCCACCCCCGGTACATCTGTGGTGCCTTTGGTCCCGCTGGTTCGGTGTCTGGAAGCCTGGATAGCGCTCTCCAGCCCGTCCCGCTGGCTCATTCGTACTATCAGACTCGGCTATGCGATTCAGTTCGCCCGGCGTCCCCCGGTGTTCAGGGGTTTCCACTACACTCAGGTGTCTCTGGACAATGCACCTGTTCTCCGGGCGGAGATTGCTGTCCTCCTGGCGAAGGATGCAATCGAGCTGGTCCCTCTAGCCGATATGAAGGCAGGGTTTTACAGCCCCTACTTCATTGTACCCAAGAAGGGCGGTGGGCTACGGCCAATCCTGGATCTGCGCGTCTTGAACCGGTACCTTCACAAGCTGCCGCTCAAGATGCTCACGCAGAGGCGCATTTTCGAATGTGTTCGTCCCCAGGATTGGTTCGCAGCGATCGACCTGAAGGACGCGTACTTTCATGTCTCGATTCTGCCTCGCCACAGACCCTTTCTACGGTTTGCGTTCGAGGGTCGGGCATATCAGTACAAGGTCCTACCCTTCGGGCTGGCCCTGTCACCCCGCGTCTTTACGAAGGTTGCGGAGGCGGCCATTGTTCCCCTCAAGGAACAGGGCGTTCGCATTCTCAACTACCTCGACGACTGGCTCATCATGGCCAGCTCGCGGGAGCAGTTGTGCGAGCACAGGGACATGGTTTTAGCTCACCTCAGCCGGTTGGGTCTTCGGGTCAACTGGGACAAGAGCAAACTCGCCCCCGGGCAGAGGATCTCTTATCTCGGTCTAGAGCTAGACTCAGTCGCCCGGACTGCGCGTCTCACCGAGGAGCGCGTCCAGTCGGTGTTGAACTGCCTGAGTACGCTCAAGCGCAGAACAGCGGCCCCACTGAAAGATTTTCAGAGGCTCCTGGGGCATATGGCATCTGCAGCCGCGGTCACGCCGCTCGGATTGCTCCATATGAGGCCGCTTCAACACTGGCTCCGCGGCCGAGTCCCGAGATGGGCGTGGCAGCACGGTACTCTCCGTGTCCCCGTGACACCGAGCTGCCGTCGCACCCTCGTCCAGTGGTCGGACCCTTCGTTCCTGCGGGCGGGAGTGCCCCTCGAACAGGTGTCCAGGCATGCTGTGGTTTTCACAGATGCTTCGACCACCGGATGGGGGGCCACGTACAACGGGCATGCAGTGTCGGGTCTTTGGACGGGGCCTCGACTGCATTGGCATATCAATTGCCTGGAGTTGTTTGCAGTACGTCTTGCGCTGGGCCGCTTCAAGGAGCTGCTATCAGGCAAACACGTACTGGTCCGCTCGGACAGCACTGCGGCTGTTGCGTACATCAACCATCAGGGTGGTCTACGCTCCCGCCGCATGTCGCAACTCGCCCGCCATCTCTTGTTATGGAGTCAGAAGCATCTGAGGTCGCTTCGTGCCATTCATGTCCCAGGTGTGCTCAACCGTGCAGCCGACGAGCTCTCACGGCTGTGCCCACTTGCGGGCGAGTGGCAACTCCATCCCCAGGTGGTCCAGCTGATCTGGCAGCACTTCGGCGAGGCTCAGATAGACCTGTTCGCCTCCCCGGAGACTGCCCACTGCCAGTGGTTTTATTCCCTGTCCGGCGGCACGCTCGGCTCGGATGCCCTGGCACACAGCTGGCCCCAGGGTCTACGCAAATACGCGTTTCCCCCAGTGAGCCTTCTTGCACAACTTCTGTGCAAAGTCAGGGAGGACAGGGAGCAGGTCTTGTTAGTGGCTCCATACTGGCCCACTCGGACCTGGTTCTCGGACCTCATGCTCCTTGCGTCAGCCCCTCCCTGGCCCATTCCTCTGAGGAAGGACCTTCTGACTCAGAGACGGGGCACCCTGTGGCACCCGCGTCCCGACCTGTGGAACCTCCACGTGTGGTCCCTGGACGGGATGCGGAGGTTCTGAGTGATCTCCCGCAAGCGGTCGTAGACACCATCACTTCCGCTAGAGCTCCTTCAACGAGGAGCCTCTATGCGCTGAAGTGGAACCTATTCGTTGAATGGTGTTCCTCTCGCCGAGAGGACCCCCGATCATGCTCGGTCGGATCTGTGCTTTCCTTCCTGCAAGAAGGCTTGGAGCGAAGGCTGTCTCCCTCCACCCTTAAGGTGTATGTTGCCGCGATCGCCGCACATCACCATGCAGTTGATGGTAAGTCCTTGGGGAAGCACGATCTGATCGTCAGGTTCCTGAGGGGGGCGAGGAGACTAAATCCGCCTCGCCCTTCCTCTATACCCTCTTGGGATCTCTCCCTGGTTCTAACTTCTCTCCGGGGTCATCCCTTCGAACCTTTGCGATCAGTCGAGTTAAAAGCACTGTCACTTAAGACCGTCCTCCTGGTCGCACTGGCTTCGCTCAAGAGGGTAGGGGACTTGCACGCATTTTCGGTCGACGAATCGTGCCTGGAATTCGGGCCCGGTGATTCTCACGTAATCCTGAGACCCCGGCCCGGATACGTGCCCAAGGTTCCTACCACTCCCTTCAGAGATCAGGTAGTGAACCTGCAAGCGCTGCCCTCGGAGGAGGCAGACCCAGCCCTAGCTTTGCTCTGTCCCGTCCGCGCTCTGCGTGTGTACGTCGACAGAACACAAAGCTTCAGAACCTCAGATCAGCTCTTTGTCTGTTACGGAGGCCAGCAGAAGGGGAAGGCTGTCTCCAAGCAGAGGATGGCCCACTGGATAGTGGATGCCATCGCCCTGGCGTATGATTCCCAGGGCGTGCCTTGCCCGCTCGGGTTGAGAGCCCACTCCACCAGAGGAGTGGCCTCTTCCTGGGCGCTGGCTCATGGCGCCTCGCTGACAGATATCTGTAGAGCTGCGGGCTGGGCGACACCTAACACGTTCGCTAGATTCTATAGCCTGCGTGTAGAGCCGGTATCTTCCCGTGTACTCGCTTCCACTAGCCGGTAGACGCGTTGAACCAGCTCTAGTGTCGGCTTGCAATGCCATTCCCGCCCCATGGGCTGGATACGTGCATCCCTACTCCAGTCGCGTTCCCCGTCCGGTGAACCCTGTCGAGTTCCTCCACCTCCCCCTTCGGCTCGGACATTGCGGAGTGTCTGCAGCCAGGTCGACATCCGTCACTGACGTTGTCTGTCGGCTGGGTTCCATATGTTGTGATCCCTCTGCGTGAGCGATCCCATATGTGTATTGTCCACGGTCCACTCCCTACGGTGAGCCCGTGTCTTCCCTTAGCAGAGCCAGCTCTGCTGTCACCTGTCAGGTGAGTCTCCCCCCTACCAGGTGGAGCCACCCCAGGGACTCCATATGCGTACTGCCCAACCGGCCAGTCCATATGTGTTTCCACATAAACTCCTCCCCCACTGGGTAGGTAGTGGCCTCCGCAGCGTCCCCCACGGGTTCGCTTCCCCAGTGTAGTCTAGTTTATTTTAGTGGGTATGTCGGAACAGCAGTAGACTCTCTCGGCGTGAGCTCGCCCCCTTCACCGTCCCATTGGTGCGACGGGTGGCTGAAGCTTGCGCTGGGCACTGGAAGGGGTTTCGTAACTGTGGCGCTTTATTTGGGATCCCAATTCGTCGGTCACTACTGACGTACGTCGAACGTGACCGACTGAAAGGGAACGTCTCGGTTACGTATGTAACCCTCGTTCCCTGAAGGAGGGAACGGAGACGTACGTCCCGTCGCCACAGTTTCTGTACCCTCGCTGCAGTGCGGACACTGTTGTCTCCTCAGCAAAAAACAGAGTGCGATCGCATCTGCTTCCTATTTATATACACCTGTCGGAGGCGGTGAGCATTATGCAAATATCGCACGCCAATTCCATTGGCCTGTTTTAATTCTCTCGAAGCTGATAGGGCTCTCTAGCGATATCCCAATTCGTCGGTCACTACTGACATACGTCTCCGTTCCCTCCTTCAGGGAACGAGGGTTACATATGTAACCGAGACGTTATCTTATTTTACCTCACAAATCTTAAAAACAACAACATTTGAATTGCATTTAAAACTTATAGGTTAATGACATCACTCTTTTTAAAAAGATAAAAGTCAGGTTTTCATGTGCTTAAAACAAATATGTCATGGTGAGAGTTAATTAATTATAATTTAAGATATTCCAGTCAAAGAAATTGTTAAGTATTTGGGTTTTTATTAACAAAACAAATTATTTTTTCTAGCTGGATTTTGAAAACCCATAACATCTTTAAACTTTTGCTGTAAGATCGTATCACTTTGTGTATCCGTCACTTTCTCTTTTAGTGAATGATTGTACAGCCAAATGAGAATTTTCTTAGGCTTTACTTGAAAAAAGAAAAAGAAAAAAAAAGACCTCTAAAAGCAGTGATTTCCAATAGCAGAGGAGATGGTGGACTTAAAGTGCTAAATTTTCATAATACTACTGTATAAACACCTTAAACTGGCTTAAAAGATGTCTGATAAATTCAAATGCTGTATGTTTTTTTTTTCTAACCATATCTTTAAAAAAAAAGAAGAAAAAGGGATAATATTCCTAATAAGCTAAATCTAATTTTCAGCAGAAGGCTCGTCTTGCTTGGAAGTTGTTACATTCACAATTTTTCACCACACACAGAACTCTTTTGTGAATATTACTGATAGGAACAAATCTCTTTTTTACTGCTTGGTTCAATAGAGAAATTAGAGACTTGGAGATGACTTGGAATAGACAAGGAGATGACTTGGCGACATATGAAATGTGTTGAAATGCAATGCAAGGTAAGTATACCAGTAAAAAAGTTTGTATCTCTTGACGAGGCCAGACAAAGACTGTGTGAGTGTGAGTGTGTGTGTGTGTGTTTTATAGCGGGGTTGACTGACGTGCTGATGAGAGATGGGTGGGGGTGATTAGTATTCTGTAGACTGTGAGGGTTGTGTGAATGTGGAGGGAGAGCCTGGCATGACTGTGACAGTATCCTTTCGGTTTTTGATGATTCTTGTAATGTCCATGACTTCCTAATACCTAAAGAATATAAAACTGTGCTCAGAGCCATTCCCACAGGTCCAATTTAGCTTGTTAAGAGTCACTATAGAGTGATGCAGAGTCTTCTTCGTTGTTAGATGGCTTTAGTATTTTAATAAGAAGTTTAATAATAAACACATCCAGCAGATTTTTGAAAAAGAAAAGCTCAAATTGTCCCTAGAGGTAGATTCCATTGGGCAGTATATATTGACAATATATCGTAGACTGGAGAAAAGCATAGTTGTTTACCCATAAATATTTTCTTCCCACCAAAAGTCCACTTTAAAATCTAGCTTGTACAAAATATACCCTGTAAATTTGACTGTCTAAATATGTTGATGTGCCTAGTACCTGTACATTTTGTGGTTGTGAGGATGAAACATTAAAGGATTAGTTCACTTTCAAATACATTTTTCCTGTATGTCCTACACCTTCCTTTCCCAAAAAAACGGAACTGCCGCTGTGTTCGTTACGCAAGTTGAATAGGGAAGGTGTAGGACATACAGCGTAAGCTTTTTGAAGAATACGGAAAGCGGAAGCAAGTGCAAGGCAATCAATTGTGTTTATAAAGCATGAACAGTTGTATTTTTTTTTCAAAAATGACAGATCGTTTCACTAGATAAGACCCGTATTCCTTGTCTGGTATCGTTTAAAGCCTTTGAAGCTACACTGAAACTGTAATTTTGACCTTCAACCGTTTGGAGGCCACTGAAGTCCACTATAAGGAGAATAATCCTGGAATGTTTTCATCAAAAACCTTAATTTCTTTTCGACGGAAGAAAGAAAGACATAAACATCTTGGATGACATGGGGGTGAGTAAATTATCAGGAAAAATGTATTTGAAAGTGGACTAATCCTTTAATGCATTTAATACATTAATACTTTTCTGGTTAATTCATTCAGAAATGTTGGTCTCTTATAGTTAAAACTATATCCTTAATGTAAAATATATTTAATACTGACACTTCAAACAAGTCTAAGAAATATATCCTCTTTTTTAAAGCTGCAGTCCGCGATTTTTGGCCCTCTAGCGGTTAATAAACAGAACTGCACGCGTCTTGTGGAAGATATTTATAGCCAGAGCTACTTTTCTCCGTGTATGTCTATGGCGAGTCACGCAGTTACTGTGATACTCTGCGGCGGGTCGTACCAGTCCGGTCTGAAATAGTCAGAATATAAACACTTATTATAAGTTTACCATAATGATTCAGGGTAAGACAAAAACACGGTTTGGAAAATGGATTCATGTTGTACATTCTCATATAATTTTTTGTAAATTTTGAACATAAAAAAAGTTATGGACAGCAGCTTTAAAGGTGCCATCGAATGGAAAATTTAATTTACCTTGGCATAGTTGAATAACAAGAGTTCAGTACATGGAAATGACATACAGTGAGCCTCAAACACCATTGTTTCCTCCTTCTTATGTAAATCTCATTTGTTTAAAAGACCTCAGAAGAACAGGCGAATCTCAACATAACACCGACTGTTACGTAACAGTCGGTATCATTAATATGTATGCTCCCAATATTTGCATATGCCAGCCCATGTTCAAGGCATTAGACAAGGGCAGCCAGTATTAACGTCTGGAGCTGTGCACAGCTGAATCATCAGATCAGGTAAGCAAGCAAAGACAATAGCGAAAAATGGCAGATGGAGCAATAATAACTGACATGATCCATGATATCATGATATTTTTAGTGATATTTGTAAATTGTCTTTCTAAATGTTTCGTTAGCATGTTGCTAATGTACTGTTAAATGTGGTTAAAGTTACCATCGTTTCTTACTGTATTCACGTAGACAAGACTGTCGTTATTTTCATTTTTTAAACACTTGCAGTGTGTATAATGCATAAACACAACTTCATTCTTTGTAAATCTCTCTAACAGTGTGTAATGTTAGCTTTAGCCACAGAGCACCATCAAACTCATTCAAAATCAAATGTAAACATCCAAATAAATACAATACTCACATGATCTGATGTATGCATGCAGCATGCATGACGAACACTTTGTAAGGATCCATTTTGAGGGTTATATTAGCTGTGTGAACTTTGTTTATGCAATGATTGAGTCGCNATGATGCCCCAAAATAGGCAGTTAAAAAAATGAATTAAAAAAAATCTATGGGGTATTTTGAGCTGAAACTTCACAGACACATTCAGGGGACACCTTATACTTATATTACATCTTGTAAAAAAACATTCGATGGCACCTTTAAATAAATTTTTTTGTCCAAAAACTAAATATTTTTAGTCTCACTTCCTACTCTCTCCTTCACTTCTCAAATCTTTTTGTTTAACTAATAATAAAAAATGTGACAGATTCTTGAAACAATATGATTATTTTTGTAATGATTCTTTTGATGAGGTTTAGCTTGCTTTTCTCTGCTTATTAATTTAGCAATTCATTGTTTTTTGTATTGCTATTTAAAAAAAAATTATATTTATAATTTTATTTTATTTTCATTTGTTTTATTCATTTATTTATTTTGTTTATTATGTTACCTTTTTTGTATGTTTTTCCTGTCTATGTATTGTTTTTTGTTTGTTACAGGCTGAAAAAGCACCTCTCTTCTAAGAATGACACATTTCTACCATACACACTGAATGAGTTCTACATACGATTAGAAGCAACTAACCTCAGAAAGATGGTAAAGTCTCAACCGTATGGAGCCCCTAAAGGGATTTTTGAGATATCAACTTAAAATTTGGCACATAACTCGTTCATATATTTAACTTTGATTTTCTTGAAGTTTTAGAGTTGAACATGTTTTGTAAAACATATATTTTATATGAAATATAAATATATATATTTTTTTTTAATTTTCATAAAAAACTTCTGTAACTTTTTAAACTTTACTTTTACAACTTTTTTTTTACTTCTACAATAATGTGTCAAGTGTTCCCTTTAAAAAGATACCAAACATCACCAAAGGAACCAAAATTTACTGTGTATATGTCAAAATACATCAGCGTGTTGAAACTTTGCATGCATGTTCATGACCCTAAATGAGGAAAAGTCACGAAATTTCAAGAAAAAAAACCAAACTGATGTTTCTGACAACTCAAAAAATCAAAGGGAGTCAAACTGACCTGCAACAGTACACAAGGGATATCCCACTGCTGCTACACTTTTTGGTAGCACTTTATTTTACAGTACGTGTACTTTCCTGGTACATATATAGTAATTATGTTGTACATACAGGTAAAAGAGTGGTAACACAAGGTACTTTCCTGACATGTATGTACATGGAAACTAATAAGAAACACTGCTGTACTTTCCAATGATACATACATGGTAATTACTTTGTACCTATAGACAAGTGTTGGGTAATAACAGGTGCTTACTTATAGTGTCCGTATATGGTAACTAACAGACACATTACTGTAATGGTATGTACATGGTAACTATGTTGTACTCACAGACAAGTGTGCGTAGTAACAGGCACTTATTTATGGTAACTAGTAAGACACATTACTGTACTTACTAGTGGTATATACATGGTAACTACTTTGTACCTATAGAAAAGTGTTGGGTAATAGCAGGCACTTACTTATAGTGTCCGTATATGGTAACTAACAGACACATTACTGTACTTACTAATGGTATGTACATGGTAAATATTTTGTACTTACAGACAAGTGTGGGTAATAACAGGCACTTATTTATGGTAACTTATAAGACATTACTGTACTTACTAATTGTGTTAAAATGCTTAAGCTTATTATTACAAAGGTTAAAGAGCTGGTAATTCCTATGTAATGTTTATGTACAAAGGTGCACTTCATTTTACAGTCCTATTTCCATGTACTTACTATGAACGTACTAGTGAATATACCAGTTAGTTAATGTGTAAGTTACACCTGGTAAGAGCTGGTAATTCCTATGTAATGATTATGTACAAAGGTGCACTTTATTTTACAGTCCTATTTCCATGTACTTACTAAGAACATACTAGTGAATATACCAGTTAGTTAATGTGTAAGTTACACCTGGTAAGAGCATAACTTTCAAGACACAAACCGTTTTTGTACGTTTAGAAAGGTGCTAAAACGTGCAATATTGACGTATTTATGGCACTAAAACATAAAAACACTTATGTTTTTAGAGCAAAAAAAAAATATTTACGAATCTTTCATGTCATAAAGACATATGTATAATTTCCCTTTTATCGTTTTGTAGATAAATGTAAGATCCCTGAACCCCATCCTTTTATACATAATGGACAGAAAAGTGTTAGAAAAATATAACATTAAAACGATATTTTGAGCCACTAATCCTACTCCTACCTTTAAACCTAAGTTACCCATAAACATTTATTAAAACTCTGTACTGTTTTAAATAAAAGAATGACAGACAAAGAAGCGTAATCACAACAATTTATTTATTGCGAAAATGTCGTACCAAAAGTACTTCAAATGATGATGAGTTGCAGTCGCACGTCCTCTCTGGCGGTAAATAATAGTTTGCAGAATATGATGAATCCGGCTTCTCTACGTGAAGGCGCGCACTTATTCAAATGTCAATCCACTGAAACACGGCACGTCGCAATCTGTGACGAAGCAGGTGAGAGCCAATGAGCATTTGATATCAGTGCCGTAAACCATGTCGTAACGCTTCTCGAGGGTGGCGCTACTTTCAAATTTAAATTATAACGAGCGCGAGCTTTGACATTAGGTGTGTTCGAGCTCATGCAGCTCCGCACAGACCGATCGGCGGCTGACTTGAAGCAGTGCATGCCGGTAAGAAATTTTGTCCGACTTGAGACAGCGGCGACGCCATGTGACTGTGACGTATGGCTTCAAAGTACCGCGAGAGCGATTCGAGATCAGCCGCCTGAGGCAGCCAGCGCAGTTTCTCAAGAGGAGCTGCACGAGCGCTGATGACGAAACAGCTGTTTCACGATTGGCCGGATTCACCGCATGACAACGATCACGTGTGTTTCGTGTTTATTGTTACGCCTTCAGCTCCACTAATGCTCAAAAATCTGTCTTTTTATAACAGTTAAAGCTCTTTTCATGTAGTCGCGATGTTGTATTGTGTCAAGTTTATCTAAATAAAACTGATAAAAAACAAAGACCCCACTACATTGTTATTTAAATAACATATGCTCATGTTGAACTTTATTCTTGTAAAAACAGACGCTGTAAGCAGTACATAAAGTTTTGAATGAAAATGTCTCTGAAACATCAGTGTATTAGTCAAATATTGCATTTATTTCACTTCAGCTGTGATAAAGTATGCAAACACCACGTGAGTGTCACTACGAGAAGCAGAAAGTGTCCGACTTTACGTCTCCGTTTTCAGCTCCTCCCCGCCTGCACACGGCTACTCTCGCCGATCGGTTGCATCCAGCCGCAGCCGATGTCGAACACACCTGTGACGGTCGCTGCTGCTGAGAATGAAGATGAAGATTGATGGATAAAGGGCTGAATTTGGATCTGTTCCTTACAAACATATGGATTCTAAAGATAGGGTGTACAGCAAACAAATAAAATGGGTGTGATTTGTGAATATATGTTGTGTTTTGATGTATCTTATGGTTGTATTGTCAGTCGCTGCATAGAAGAAAATGCCTTCTGTCTCACAGCAAACAAACTAAATATTACACGTTTTTGTTTTTGTGTGTATGAAAACGTAAGTAAATGTACGTAGAAGCATATTTTATGTAAAAATACATACGTATTCTCATGAGATCACGGTAATTCCTATGTAATGCTTATGTACAAGGATGCACTTTATTTTACAGTCCTATTTCCATGTACTTACTATGAACGTACTAATGAATATACCAGTTAGTTAATGCGTAATTTACACATTAGACACAGTACAGAAATGTGTCTTGCTAGTTACCACACATAAGTGCCTGTTATTACCCACACTTGTCTGTAAGTACTACATAGTTACTGTGTATATACAATTAGAAAGTACAGTAATGTGTCTTACAAGTTACCATAAATAAGTGCCTGTTATTACCCACACTTGTCTGTAAGTACAAAATATTTACCATGTACATACCATTAGTAAGTACAGTAATGTGTCTGTTAGTTACCATATACGGACACTATAAGTAAGCACCTGTTATTACCCAACACTTGTCTATAGGTACAAAGTAATTACCATGTATGTATCATTGGAAAGTACAGCAGTGTTTCTTATTAGTTTCCATGTACATACATGTCAGGTAAGTACCTTGTGTTACCACTCTTTTACCTGTATGTACAACATAATTACTATATATGTACCAGGAAAGTACACTGTCGTGGACTATGCTCCATTCAGCTTAAACACTCCCAAGAAACTCCAGGACACAGATGATTCATTTCCATAAAGTTTACTGGGAATATTGTGAAACTGTAATGCAATACAAATAAAATGTATATTAATATTAAATCCAAATACAAAGTGACAGAGAAAACAGCATGGATTATCTACACAGCGGTGATCTATATGAAAACGCAATCGAGCTAATAAACAATCAGCAGTATGAACATAAAGCTAACTTAACGGTCTCAATAATCTTACAAAGATGAAAATAGGCACTATCCTAATATTACATGATAAGAAATACTCACAGACGTTGCTTTGGCAAAAGAGAAGAGGAAAAAGTGATCGCCTGAGAAACGGATGACCGGGAGAGGTCGCGCACTGCTGCAACTGACTACCGTACGGCGATCTACTTCCTGATTCAAGACGTGCACTGGTATTACGTTACTATAGTTACAGAAATAAACAGATCGCGCTGTACTGCTGAAACAAAACAAAAATACTTTTTTTTTTTCTCAAGCGGAATGACATACACGTACTGTAAAATAAAGTGCTACCCACTTTTTTATTGTTTACTTATTTGTCTGTTTTTATTCTGTGTACCTTGTAATTCCATTGTCTATATTTACTGTTGTCTTTTTCTTAGTCCTTGTGAATATCCACTATAGGTGTCACTGTTGTTTCTTGAAGGAACTGTGTTTCATATTTAACCAATACCACACAATGTGCTTGTCACATTCTGTTATAGTTTTACTTTATGTTATAGTTTTACTTTCATTTTCATGGACTTTTAGTTTTCATTTCCTGTGTTTTCCTTTGTTTTCTTCCGTTGTCCCCTATCTGTCAGTCACTTAATGTACACACAATGTAACGTTACTGATTGTGCAAGTGGAATTTGCATGCACATGTGTGTATAAATGGAGATGGCATGCATCCACTCATTCAGATTTGTTCTTCAGAGCTGAGTGATTGTTAATGCAGTCTCTCACACAGCCATTCTCCTCTGCGAGGGAATGCACAACTGGTGTTTACAGCGCATTGCAGCGGTCTCTCTCTCTCCATGGATAAGTGCAGAGAGCTCCCCTGGGTGCTAAAGAGCAGTTTCCCCTAAAAAAGCAAGAACAGATGGAAAGTTCCATGATACGGTTTCCCTGACAGTAAACCCGAATACCAGACTGAAAAATTTTTTTTCCAGACAACAGACAACATAGGCTACATAATTGTTATTCCTTAAAAAAGAGAATAATTTTATTTAGTGTAAATCACTGCCTTTGCTTTTGAAAGTTCACCATGATCCAGTTGCAGCATTTAACAGGTCACTGAAAGGGAAGACTATTAGTGAAACTGCATATATTTCAGTCACAAAGTTATAGTATCGCTTTAAGACTTGGAATAAGGATAGTCGCATAAACTTTTATGATGTGAGAGGAGTTGACAGTTGTCATTTTTGACTATTCTTTTAACTATTTCTTTTAAATTCAGCATGTGAAATGTGATATTTTAACTCCTAAAGTGTGCTCTGTCAAATGGAAAGCAGAAAAATGAGTTGTCATTAATTTTTCTCCACTAGATGCCAGCAAATTTCTTCCATGTAAGAGGAGCACAAGAAAAATACTTGCTGTTCACAGTCAACGGCTCACAAAAATTTCTTTAGCCAAACGTCAGTATAATCCAGAGACGTGATCATTTTGAGGATGCAAGTTTTGGTAATTTAAAACCCAATTTCTAATTTGTACGTCTTTTTAATTACCAGTAATTATGACTCTATATAAGTAGCTCTTAAAAGAAGTTAAATGTGTATGGGGAGAAAAAGCTAATTGTAGCTGGGTGGGATGCTTGACTCCCAATGAGAACAAAAAATATACTTGGAGGGTTTCGTTGTGTTGAAGAAATTACTGCCCTGTCATGTCGAGATTTTTTTCTCATTAATTTTCATTATGCAAAAATAATTAAATTAGCCCTAGTGTTTACATTTGCACTGTCACCTTTATAACACACTCGTTGCATTATTATATCACCTTTATAACACAGTAGTTGCATTATTATGAAGAATTATTTATTTAATTTGCATTGGAATTGAAGCCAGGCTGCTTAGTTTCTTAAAGAATGCTTTTGCCCAACTATGTTGATTATGTATTTCTAAAGGTGGACCAAGAACATCCTAACAATTTAGTAAGTGTGAATTGTTTAAGTTTTTAATATTTGATATTAAGCAGGACTCTGTGTAAATTAATTTTTAATGCTAAGATGACTGTTGTAACTTTTAAGCATATGGGGTGAAGACTCTGACACAATTGGAACACATTGTAAAATTCCTCAGGGTGAATTGCAACACCATCAGTTTGACCAATTAGAAATTAGCTAAGGATGAAAACACTATACTTAATCACCACCTTGATGAGATGAATGTAGACTGAATGTAGACAAATCGGATTTTGCAGAGATGCAACACATGGAACGTGGTGGCACCTGTTTAGGGATATGTACACAGTTAATGATAAACATTCACTTTTAAACAAACAAATTGCATCAATCAGTCAAATTTCCAACATTACATAAAAGCTGTTGAGCAAACATTTGCTGAGACAGGTGTGTAAAGTATGGTAAATGATTCTCAGTCTTGAAAAGCGTACACCTGCAGAACAAATGTTAGCATTGCATACCATCATTTACCTTCTGCAATTTGTTCGGAGGGAGATGTGTTTAATGACAATCATACACCTGAAAAGCTAACAGTAGCCTTAGGGATTTTTGGTAGCACTTACATTCTTTATACATTCTCTTCTAGTATACATCCTTTATACATCCTCTAATCTATTAGTGCCATGGTGATGATATACAGTATTTGTAAAAAAAAAAAATTAAAAAAAAAGAATAGATGTCTGCACACTGAAATTACAGTTCCAGAAAGTACATTGATAAAACAGAAAATTTTTACCTGTCAGGTGCAGGGGCAAACATGGCAGAGGCTATTTGCAAGTGAAAACAGTAATAGATGATCTTGCAGTCTTGGCGCTTCCCATATTTGGCCCGGGTCCAAACCGCAGCAACACATCTCCTCTCCTCTATAGACAGGGCAGACTGTTTGGTATACACCAAGCCACCACTTGTCAAAGAAGCAGTTGCGGCCCACCTGTGCCCAACCGCAAGTGGGTGGAAGTCCACACCATGGCTTCTTTCGAAGCTGCGCCGTGCTACCACCCACATGGCCGAGAAGGCATACATGGCAGCTGGCCACGCAGCATCCGCCATCCATACTATGGTGGTGCTGCAAGTCTTCCAGGTGAAGATGCTGCAGGCCTTGAACGAGAGGGGACCAGATTCCGAGTCGTTTAGGAAGCTGCGCTCGGCCATGGACCTGGTGCTCAGAGCGACAAAAAAGACTACCCAGGGCTTTGGTCGTAGCATGGACAGTCTTGTGGTCCTTCAGCGTCACATGTGGGTCACGCTGATGGACGTACGAAACTCTGAGAAGGAACAGTTGCTGAATGTGCCCAGAAGTCCCCACGGCCTCTTTGACAATGTTGTGGGCTCATTCTCAGAGAAGTTACTCAGGGCCCAGAAGCAGTCCAAAGTGCTGAGTCACTTCCTGCCTAAATGGGCTGCTGCCCCCTCACCACGCTCTAAATCTTTCTCTGCTCAGCATTCATTTAAGCATCAGGACAGCTCAACCACTGTATCCTGGTATCCTTCATTCCTGGTAGGACTTTGCTGTGTTGCATCCATCTGTTCCCTTGCAGGTTGCAGATGAAAGATAAGAAAGTGTGAATGTTTTGTTGCCTATAAAGGTTGCAATCGAAACAAAATCAAACATGTCTCAACAAAAGGGCTCTTTTCCTCCTCACTCTTACTTACACATTATAAATAGGTCCCTGTTCCAGTGTGGCTTACTGCGGGGCGTAAACCCTGTGCGTTCCCTCACATTCAGCACGAGTGTTCTCCTGGCACGCTCTGGTGGCCTTGTGCAGAGGTTGTCAATATAACCCCTTTAAGAGAGAGTGGCACCTTGTTGGACAGAAAACTGACTCAGACGCATCAGGGAGTGCTACAACCTCTCTCTTGCTGCGCGAGCCATATCCCTGGCTGATATAGGAACCATCCCATAGTAATGAGTCGGGGTGGCGGAGGGATGCAGTTAATTGTTAATAAAACATAAAGTACCATGGTCTCCACCTAGGGCGGAACGATATGAACTATAATCAAAATCTCGATTAATTGAACATTTTACCTCAATTACGATCAATGAATGATTTTTTTTTTTTTTGGCCCTCATAATTCACTAACAAGGTTTGTACTGTAAATATGCTTGACTATTAAAGGTGGGATATTTTTTCCTAATGAAAGAGTGCTCTGACATAACAGCTCACTTTCAGCAGTTATTTTATCTATGGTTCCTAACATTTCTTACACATTTCTTACAAAGTTTAGTGAAGACTCAAGTGAAAGTGATCTCACTTCAGGGCTCGCTGCTTGTGCACTGTCTGTGTTGACCATAGGTGTTTGAGTTCGCCTCTGTTTCTTCCATGCCACTGACTGGACGGGGCAGAGTCATGCGACTACATGTGCTGTAGTATATTTTTAAGGGGAAAGTATTAACAGGTATATCAGGTCAAAGTCCTCCCTTTCGGGCTGGCTTTGGCTCCGTGTGCCACGCACGGCGTGGTGGAGTGGCCAAATGTGTCTTTGAGACTCAAGGCTGTGCAGGCAGGCTAACCACTTGGCTCGACAGGACCATGTACGAGTAGGGGGTTTTGATGGGAAGAGTGGTCAGGAGGAAAGGTGTGACAACAGATGTGTCATTGACGGGATGGGAAGCCCTCTACGAAAGAAGTCCAGCTTGCGGCACATGGATGGGTATGCAGTTACAGTGGAACATAAACTGCTTAGAGCTGAAGGCAGTATTCGTGAGGGACTATCACGTTCTTATCCGAACGGACAACACAGTGGTGTTGTCTTACATCAATCACAAAGGGGGGTATTCGCTCCCACCAGCTGCAAAGGCCTTTCCTTTTGTGGGCAGAGAGGAATAATGGATTTGTTCACGACAGAAGAGAGCACGCATTGCCAGCTGTTCTTTTCGCTGAGGGGTGCTTCCTTGGAAGGGGACACACTTTCAAGCAGCTGGCCAAAGAACCACAAGCATGCTGCCAAACTGGCCAAACCAGTCATGGTTTCCAGAGTTAGTAGAACTCCTATTAGCTCCCTTGTGGCCAATTCACCCCAGCCCAGAACTACGGAACCTGATGCTGAGTGTGGTGCAACAAGTACTGCATACTATCGTGGAAGCCAGAGCCCCCTCAACCAGGCGTCTTTATGCACTGAAATGGAATGTCTTCACTTCATGGTGCAAAGAGAGAAATGAGGACCTAGCTAGCTGCGCTGTGTCTGTCGTTCTATAATTTCTGCAAGACCGTTTGGATAGCGGGCAACTTTAAAGGTGTATGTGGCTGCTATTTCAGCTTTGTTCAATAGCGAAGACCAAATTAGTAGCAGGATATTTGTAAGGAGGGAGATGCTGCATCCCTCTCACCCTAACCAGGTATCTGTCTGGGATTTGTCTTTGGTGCTTAATAAGTCTTTGCGAGCCATCTTTCAGGCCGCTGCATAAAACAAAACTGAAAGAGCTCTCATTCAAGTCAGAGCTTTTACTCACTCTGGCATGAGGAAAGAGAGTAGGTGACTTATATGCACTGTCTACGAACACTGCTTGTATGGAACTCAGTAAAGATGACTGTATGGTCAGATTGACACCCAGATGTGGCTATGTGCCCAAATTGCTTTCTACGTTGTTTAGGCACAAGTTATAATGCTGCAAGCCTTTACTCCTCAGGAGACTGTGCCTGCACCGCATACTTTATGCCATGTTAGCACTTTGCGCACTTACAGTTGTTAAGACCCTGAGATATTTTGTCTGTATCAACTGTCATTGTGTGTGTATACTCTCTCTCTCTCTGTATAGATGTGTTTGTGGGCATCCATTAAACTGTTGAAAACTGTGATTGATCCGGCCAAGCACCTAACCCGTACATAAGGACTGCCCCAAACACTCATCCTCTGCTTCTTGCCTCGTTGACTTTGTGCTTTACGCCATCTTTCTTTGCATTCGTTGACTTTTCCTTCGCTATTGTTCGTTTCGTCATCGTTTGACTGAGAAAGAGTGTCGTTCTAGAGAGATTGTGAGTGTTTAGTGAAACTGTGAGTGTTTGTTTATTGTTATTGTTGTTTCTGATTCCCCGGTTTATTTGATCATTGCGCGTTTTGACTACGACTTGAATTCCGAATCTAATTTGTTTGCCAAAAGACTGCTGTAAATACTGCTTTAAATATTCTTGTAAATACTGTTTGCCAAATTAAGGAATGTAGGGGGTTTGACACCAATTTATTTGTATCTTATTTTCACTTTGTTTATGGTTAAGGGAGGTAGGTAAGTTAAGTTGTGTTTTGTTTTCTTTATTTTCGTTGAGGTAATTTAGTTTGTAAAAGAAGATTGGTTTGGCCTGGTCTGCCCCTGAAATGAGTTCACCCCCTTTGAAAAGTAACATTTTAAACAATATCTCTATGAACACAAAAACAATTTCCAAAATGTTGACAAGACTAAGTTCAAGTCAAGTCAAGTCAAGTCTGCTTTATTGTTAATTCTTCCACATGTACAGTACATACATACAGAGAATCGAAATTGCGTTACTCTCAGACCCCCGGTGCATACAGATAACACTAACAGTAGAGCTTAATAATCTAGATCAATGTAAAATATAAGATATAACTATACAAGATCAATATAAAATATAATTGTGGCGAGCAGGGCGGGCGAGAGCCGTGAGGGAACGGCGCGAGGCCGGTGACGCGAGTGTTAATGATCGTCACCTGTGAGGCGCACCGGCCTCGAGTCCCTCACGGAGGAGCTCCAGAGGCATAAAAGGAGGAGCGACGACAGTGAACGGACGAGAGAGGACCAGGCCTGGACTTTATGTTATGTTTTATTATGTTTGTGTGGCCGGCAGACGTCCGCGAGGGTCTGCCGGCATTACTTTCGTTTGGTTTTTGGTTTATTTATATATTAAAGTTTTGTTGAATGTTCGCCGGTTCCCGCCTCCTTCTTCCCATATTTACAAACCGTGTTACAATAATATATAACTATACAATAAGGGGATGTAAAAAAGACATAATAAAAAAATATATAAAAATAAATAAATAAAGTTAAATAAAGCAGCGCAAGGCACATGGCAGATAGAGTGCAAACCCGTGAACAAACAGTGCAGATAAAAAGATTGGCTTATTCATTCTGATTAAAGTGACAAAAGGGCTCAAGAGCAGTTATTATAATTAAACTGACTGATGAGGTGGTAGAATGACGTCAGTTCCATGGTGAATGAGGTAGTGAGTAGACCAATGCTGCACAAAGTGACTGGTGCATGTCATNTACATTCGACGCAGCGCACCACCGATCAAAATGCACAGTCAGCTCCCTTCCCACTTCTACATGGGTTCGCCGGTCTCCTTTTCGCCAATGAAAGCGCTAAAGTAGTTCAGTGGTGCCTGGGGCAGAAAAGGGACGGGGGGGCAAGTTCGGGAGCGAGTTCAACTTCCTGACAGCCTGATGGATGAAGCTGGTCCTGGCCTGGAGACTCCGCAGTCTCCTCCCTGATGGCAGCAGACTGAAGAAGCTGTGTGACGGGTGGGTGGGATCACTTGCGATGCAGAGGGCTTTGCGAGTGAGACGGGTTCCATAAGTTTCTTGGAGGGAGGGGAGAGAGACACCAATGATCTTCTCAGCTGCTCTCACTATGCGTTGCAGAGTCTTCCGGCAGGACGCATTGCAGGCGCCATACCACACAGTGATGCAGCTCGTCAGAATGCTCTCGATGGTGCCTCTGTAGAAGGTGCACATGATGGGGGGTGGGGCTCTGGCTCTCCTCAGTTTGCGGAGGAAGTAGAGACGTTGTTGAGATTTCTTGGCCAGTGCTGTGGTGTTGTCGGTCCAGGAGAGGTCCTCTGTGATGTGCACACCCAGGAACTTGGAGCTGCTCACTCTCTCCACAGTCGCACCGTTGATGGTCAGAGGAACATGCTGAGTGAGTTCTGCTGCACAGTCTCTCAGTACACGCCCAGGAATGTTGTCAGGACCCGGAGCTTTGCGTGCATTGATCCTGCTGAAGGATCTCCTCACGCTGTCCGGAGTCAGCGTCATCACCTGGTCACCAGGAGGCATTATAATCTGTGATATTTTCTACACTGGATGCAGAGCTGAAGACAGCTTCCAGAATCTACATGAGTTCAATGCTGGATTTGCACAAAGGCTTTTACTGAAAGATGGAGCAGTTCCCACTTTAAAAGCAGAAGCTGCTGTTTATTGGTTTCAAACTGTAAGTACGTTTTATTGTTTGTACATGTCTTTTAAACGTATAGTTCTGTTGCTATTTTTGGTTGCATCAAGGACATATACAAAGAGCAACTCGTTTTTGCTTCGCTAGCCAGTTAGCTAAATTCTACAAACACCAACAAACTTCTCTGTTCATAGACAAACAATTGTTCATGCTATAAATTAAACACTACTTTTACAAAAATGCGACTACTCAGTCATGTATTCGGCTACAGTAAAGCTTTAATCAGGATAAAACTGTATATTGAAAGCTAACAAACAGCAGTGACAGCATCTAAACACTTTGACACAAATAAAAAAAACGAAATACCATTCATAAACGTCCTTTAAAAGCCGCGATTGCTTCGGGCTCAATTTGATACAGCAATATAGATGCCATTATTTACATTTTCACTGAAGCAACGGATGGTAAGGGGCGTGGCGTTTCCGGATGCTTCAGCGAATCACGATACACTAGGCCAGCTACCAACCTGCTAACCAATCTGAGCACATTGCGTATTTCGGAGGGAGTGGTACCATAGAAGCAGGAAGTCAAACGAGCCGACAGTGTCATATGACAGTGGAAACAGAGGTTGTTACAGCCGGCTCTCAGGCTGCAACAAATAGGAGACCAGACGCACTAGTTCGTTGCAGAAACATTTATTTTACACAAGAAAACATAAATATAACATAGATAAAGAAGCATTTTAGGGCCAGGCATGACACTCAGCGTAACGCAGGCCATCAAGCGCCATACTGGAACCAGACGACCGTTCAACCAGAAGCTCCCACACAACCAGTCTCAGTGGCATTTAACTCCGCATCCAACAAGTGTCAGGTGTGTCGGCCACGCCCCCTCCAGATGGCACCTAAGAATCAATCACACCCAACAGACGCACAGCGTAGACTGGGACGTCACACATCCCCCCTTAAAAACCAAATCCATAATACAAAACAAAAATATAAAGTTAGATCAATTATCAAACACCCATTTACATTCTAACACTTATGCTTAAAATAACATCCATGCAGAAACTCTGGAACCAATGATTAGAAACCCAGAGTCGTCCCCCTAACCCTTTTAACTCACCCACAAACCATCTTCATCCCCAGCTATCTGGATCCTGAAAGCAATTTAAGGTGATAGAGAAAAATAGTAGAGAGCAAAGGGAAAGTAGACCACACTGAGAATCATCCATTACGCGACCGAATCAAATGCGCGAGATAACGCGTCGGCCATAACATTATCAACTCCTCTGATATGTTGAATCTTCAAGTTATACGGTGGTAAAAATAAAACCCACCGCATCAAACGTTGATTTGGACTTTTTAACGAATGCAAAAACGTCAGAGGATTATGATCAGAGTACACCAACACCTCTGCGCCTCCCCCCACATAGACATCAAAATGCTGGAGCGCCCAGATCATAGCCAAAGCTTCTTTTTTGATTACTGAATAATTTCGCTGATGTACATTAAATTTTCGCGAAAAGAAGCATACAGGATGATCCACTCCGTCTTGATCTGACTGTAACAAAACTGCCCCAGCTCCTACCTGACTTGTGTCCACCTGAATTTTAAAAGGACGGTCAAACTGGGGTGCCACAAGGACTGGAAATGTTGACAATAACAATTTCACATTGTCAAAAGCCCTCTGACAATTCAAAGTCCATTAAAATTTCGTAGATCCTTTTAACATATCTGTCAAGGGACAAAAAGCTCCGATAGTAACCAACGAGCCCTAAGAAGCGCATCAGCTCTTTTTTGGTCGCCGGAGGAGGAAAACCTTCAATTGCCAAAACTTTAGCTTGAAGAGAACGAACTTTACCCTGTCCCACCTCCTTTCCCAAGTACTTCACTGTGGCCTGGGCAAATTCACATTTTGACAAATTGACAGTAAGGCACGCTAATGGATAGTCGTGGGGCAGTCGTGGCCTAATGGATAGAGAGTCAGACTTGTAACCCAAAGGTCATGGGTTCGAGTCTCAGGTCCGGCAGGGATTGTCGGTGAGGGGAGTGAATATCCAGCACTCTCCCCACCCTCAATACCACGACTGAGGTGAGACCCTTGAGGCACCATACCCCCAACTGCTCCCCGGGCGCCGCAGCAATGGCTGCCCTCTGCTCCGGGTGTCTGCTCCGGGTGTGTGTTCACGGTGTGTGTGTTCACTGCTGTGTGTGTGCACTTGGATGGGTTAAATGCAGAGCACAAATTCCGAGTATGGGTCACCATACTTGGCCACATGTCACTTCACTCACTTCACTCACTCACTCACTCACTTCAACCAACCGCTCAAACAATGCCCGTAACTGCTGCAGATGCTGTCCCCAATCGTCACTAAATATAATAACATCGTCTATGCAGACGGCACAACCATCCAAACCCCAAACCACCCGATTCATTAATCTCTGGAAGGTTGCCGGTGCGTTTCGCTACCCAAAACTCATAACAGAGTATAAGTATAATCCTGACGGCGTGATAAAAGCGCTTACCTCTTGGGCACGTTTGGTTAACGGCACTTGCCAGTACCCTTTTAAGAGGTCCAGCTTACTCACGAACTTGGATGCACCAACTTGGTCAACGCAGTCTTCCATGCGAGGAAGAGGAAATGCATCGGGCCTGGTTATTTTATTTAACTTACAATAATCAGTGCAGAATCTATATGTACCATCTGACTTTCTCACCAACAAGCAGGGCGATGCCCAGCTAGAAAACAAATGTTGGGCTATGCCATTGTCAAGCATATACTGGACTTCAGATTCTAATACTTTTCGTTTCTCAACCGGGACCCGATAAATACGCTGCCGAATTGGCTGTGCATCACCAATGTCCACATCATGATGGATCAGATGCGTTCGAGACGGCACATCTCCAAACAAACTGGGGAATTCGTTCACTAAACTAATTAATTCGGACCTATGTCCATCAGACAGATGTTGTTACAAACTATCGAAATTCCCAAGCGTTTAAGAATTCCTCAGATGCGGCAACAGCTCACTGTCTCCACGTGCCTTAACACCCTCACAAAGAGAATTCAGAGGCTTCTCTGCTACTGTGGCAGCAACGGAAACGGGACTTATCTTCAGCTCAGTATTGCGAGAAAAATATGGTTTAAGCAAATTAGCATGACAAAGCTGGTTAGATTTCTTTCGATCAGGAGTAGCAATTACATAATCATGTTGCGAAACCCTCCGTACCACTGTATATGGACCAGAAAATTTTTTCGCAAAACGGAGATCCACGATGAGGCAACAATACTAATACTTGATCGCCCGCACTAAACACACGACATTCCGTACGGCGATCAAACAGCCTCTTCATTTTTATCTGTGCCTTTACAAGATGTTCCCGCGCTTTTTGTCCTGCAAGAAACAAAAACCTACGAAACTCATTAACATAATCTGACCAATTTTGAGGCGGTTCTTTACCCTATAATTCGTCTTGCAACACTGCAAGTGGTCCCCGTACCATGTGACCGAAAACTAGCTCATTTGGACTGAACCCCAAACTCTCCTGGGTCACCTCCCGAGCCGCGAGCATTAACCAAGGCAACCTGTCCTCCCAATCCCTGTTCAGTTCAACACAATAAGCGCGTAACAGCGACTTCAGGGACTGATGAAAACGTTCCAGCGCCCCCTGGCTCTGAGGGTGGTACGCGCTCAACTGGTTGTGTTTTACCCCAAGCTGTTTCAGAATCTCCGCAAACATCCCAGACATAAAATTGGTATCTCGATCGCTCTGAACAATCTTCGGTATACCAAAAATAGAAATAAACTGCGTTAAAGCTTTGACCACAGCCCTAGTAGTGATCTTACGCAAAGGATATGCCGCGGGATAACGAGTTGTTTGACACATAACTGTGAGCAAATATGAATTGCCCGATTTAGAGGGAGGCAATGGCCCAACACAGTATGTGCTCAAAAGGTTGATTTACTATGGGTATCGGACACAACGGCACAGGCTTTAAAATCTGATTGGGTTTACCCACCACCTGGCAAGTGTGGCACGTTTAAATAAATGCTGCAATATCTTTTTTAAGACGAGGCCAATAAAATGGCCTCAAAACCCGGTGATACGTTTTTTTCACGCCCAAATCACCATGGGCAGCACCTAATACCGCCTCCTTAAACTGACCAGGCACTACTACCTGAATTATTGCCTCACCACCTGAATCTTTGCTCTGATGACTCCACTTTCTCAACAGCAACTCCTCCTGTATAAAATAACCGTTTGCCACGCTCTCCACCTCCTCCGGCTGCATGAACAACATCTCTCCACACCCGCCCCCCCTGCCAAATTATTCCCCAAAATTACAGAAACACCACTCACAGGCAGTGATGGGCGCACTCCAAATGTTACCTCTCCTTCAACCAAATCAGATTTTAGGTTAACTTTGTGCAGTGGAACTGACAAGGTCTGCAGCCCTATCCCCCTAATCAATAAATTTTCCTCCGCACTTGAGGTGGCAGAAAAAGGCAGAATAGACTCTAAAATTAACGATTCAGATGACCCAGTATCTCTCAGGATCTTAACTGGTACTTTGTCAATACCATCAGGTAAAGACACAAAACTGTCAGTAATAAACGGAGCATAATCAGAATCGGTCTCAAGAGTTTTTGATTCAGAGTCAGGGAACATTTCCAAATTTACAGAAGTAGACAATGTCTCCACTAATAATGCAGGAGCAGAATTTACCTTTTTACTTCACGATCTCAGTTTGCCTGCCAACACTGGACATTCATTTTTCCAATGTCCCATGTTTAAGCAATAATGGCAAACATTCACATCAGCTTTCCCACGCGCAAAGTTAACCGGCCTCTGAATATGAGGCACATCAAATTTTCGTGAACGCTGCAAAGACAAATTTTCTCGGTGGCTAATGCCACCTGCACGATCATCAACAAATCCACTTTTATGGGTTAAAATAAATTCATCCGCCAATACCGCGGCTTCAGCAAACGTATTGGGTTAATTTTCATTGATATACATAGCAATGTTGTCAGTAACGATGTTTCTAAATTGCTCCAATAGAATCAAATCTCGCAACTCATCAAAAGTACTTACATTCGACGCAGCGCACCACCGATCAAAATGCACAGTCAGCTCCCTTCCCACTTCTACATGGGTTCGCCGGTCTCCTTTTCGCCAATGAAAGCGCTTCCTGAAGCACTGACGATATGCTTCTGGAACTAATTCATACACCTTCAGAATGGTAGACTTAACTTTATAATAATCTTTTCGATCCTCCACCGTAAGTGCCATATAAGCCTCTTGTGCTCTCCCTTGTAGCGATTTGTACAGTTATTAATCAATTTATGGGTTAGATATATGAATATAATAAATCATAAAGCTTTATGATTAATTATGATGCATATACCGACCCAAGGGGGAATTAAACATATATTGTAAATTAACTACAACGAATTATAATCAATTACATGATTAGTTCTGGTTTAATAATTATTTAGAGAAACTATTGGTTTGTCCAGCTACTCATAGAATATTTTTAAAAGGAAGGTTTTTCTCTGGCCACGAGAAAGACCTCCTATTCTAGCATCCAAACGTAAAACGAGTACAGGATCGAAACGTTAAAGTGACCTGGGTTCTATGAATGAGCAAAAGAAACAATAGAGCATGAATAATGTGTTTAATATATGAAAACTACTAATACAGAGGTTATGCGTCTAAATATACAGAATATACACATATATACAAGAGCGGAAGTAAAGACAGGAAAAGAGAGAAGAAAGGTCAAGTCAAGTCAAGTCACCTTTATTTATATAGCGCTTTTTACAATGCAGATTGTGTCAAAGCAGCTTTACATTGATAACTGGTACATAATTTTGGCTGCACAGCAGCTCTTAAAGAATACTGTCAATGCAGGCAGATCAGAAGCACTGTTGATTAAATGTCAAGAATACTGTTGAATATCAAATGTCAAGTCAAATGTCAAGTGTCCCCAACTAAGCAAGCCAAAGGCGACAGCGGCAAGGAACCCAAACTCCATCAGGTGACATCAGGTGGCAAACAGGTGTTAAAATGGAGAAAAAAACCTTGGGAGAAACCAGGCTTAGTCAGGGGGCCAGTTCTCCTCTGGCGAACAGTGCTTTGTTACGAATCAGGTTGCTATCATAAGTCTGATAGGATCGCATCAATGAAAGTGTTTATTTCAGTTCCATCCAGTTGAGGATCGCATTCATCACGCCGGTATGGACGGTTTGTTGAGGAACTGTGCTACTGGCTGTCATGTTGATGAGGCCTTCACGATGGATGATCTAGTTGACTCGATCTCTGCTGATACTTCAGGGCTGCGTTGTGGTCATGTCCAGTTGAGGATCGTATTCATCACGCCGGTATGGACGGTTTGTTGAGGAACTGTGCTACTGGCTGTCGTGTCGATGAGGCCTTCACAATGGATGATCTAGTTGACTCGATCTCTGCTGATACTTCAGGGCTGCGTTGTGGTCATGTCCAGTTGAGGATCGTATTCATCACGCCGGTATGGACGGTTTGTTGAGGAACTGTGCTACTGGCTGTCGTGTCGATGAGGCCTTCACAATGGATGATCTAGTTGACTCGATCTCTGCTGATACTTCAGGGCTGCGTTGTGGTCATGTCCAGTTGAGGATCGTATTCATCACGCCGGTATGGACGGTTTGTTGAGGAACTGTGCTACTGGCTGTCGTGTCGATGAGGCCTTCACAATGGATGATCTAGTTGACTCGATCTCTGCTGATACTTCAGGGCTGCGTTGTGGTCATGTCCAGTTGAGGATCGTATTCATCACGCCGGTATGGACGGTTTGTTGAGGAACTGTGCTACTGGCTGTCGTGTCGATGAGGCCTTCACAATGGATGATCTAGTCGACTCGATCTCTGCTGATACTTCAGGGCTGCGTTGTGGTCGTGTCATGGCTCCGGTCCTTGGTCTCAGCTGAATACGGCCCGGATCCGGTTGACTACGGTAAACCTCGGGATAAACAGAAAGACTAATATTAGCGTAGATGCCATTCTTTTTCTGATGTAACGAGTACATCTGGTGTTATAGAAAGTGTTCCCGGTTCCGGCTGACCTATTTTATGCAGCCTAATAATCCTTTAACGGATTTGAAAATATAAATTGATAATGTGTTATGTGTATGCCAGGTTAAAGAGATAAGATTTTAGTCTAGATTTAAACTGACAGAGTGTGTTTGCATCCCGAACAATGCTAGGAAGATTGTTCCAGAGTTTAGGTGCCAAATAGGAGAAGGATCTACCGCCTGCGGTTGATTTTGATATTCTAGGTATTATCAGCTGGCCTGAATTCTGAGATCGCAATAAACGTGAAGGACTATAATGCATTAAGAGCTCGCTTAGGTACTGGGGAGCTAAACCATTTAGTGCTTTGTAAGTAATTAGCAAGATTTTAAAATCTATACGATGTTTAACAGGAAGCCAATGCAGTGATGACAGAACTGGGCTAATATGGTCATACTTCCTAGTTCTAGTAAGAACTCTAGCTGCTGCATTTTGTACGAGCTGTAGTTTATTTATCAAGCGGGAGGAACAACCACCCAGTAGAGCGTTACAGTAATCTAGCCTTATGAACGCATGAACTAACTGTTCTGCATTTTTAATTGAGAGCATATGTCGTAGTTTAGATATATTTTTAAGATGGAAGAATGCGGTTTTACAGATGCTAGTAACATGGCCTTCAAATGAAAGATTGGTATCAAAGAGCACACCCAGGTTCCTAACTGACGACGAAGACTTAACAGAGCAGCCATCAAGTGTTAGACAGTATTCTAGGTTATTGCGTGAAGAAGTTTTCGGTCCAAAAATTAGAATCTCAGTTTTTTCTGAATTTAGTAGTAGGAAATGACTGGTCATCCAGTTTTTTATTTCAGCTATACATTCTGTTAATTTAGCGAATTGGTAAGTTTCATCAGGGATATAGAGATATAGAGCTGAGTATCATCAGCGTAACAATGAAAACTAACGCCATGCTTCCTAATGATATCTCCCAAGGGTAGCATGTACAGAGTGAAAAGCAACGGTCCTAGTACTGAGCCTTGCGGTACTCCATATTTAACTTGTGATTGATATGACATCTCATCGTTTACTACTACAAACTGATAACGGTCAGATAAGTATGATTTGAACCATGCCAGTGCAATTCCACTAATGCCAACATAGTTTTTGAGTCTATTTCGAAGAATATTGTGATCAATAGTGTCAAATGCAGCACTAAGATCCAGTAACACTAATAGAGAGATACAACCACGATCTGATGATAAGAGCAAATAATTAGTAACTCTAATGAGAGCAGTCTCAGTACTATGGTACGGTCTAAATCCTGACTGGATATCCTCACAGATACTATTTCTTTCTAAAAAGGAACATAGTTGTGATGAAACTGCCTTTTCTAGTATTTTTGACAGAAAAGTGAGATTTGAAATCGGCCTGTAATTGACTAATTCTCTAGGATCAAGTTGTGGTTTTTTAATAAGAGGTTTAATAACAGCCAGCTTAAAAGTTTTTGGTACGTATCCTAGTGATAAAGATGAATTAACAATATTAAGAAGAGGATCTATGACCTCTGGAAGCATCTCTTTCAATAGCTTAGTCGGTATAGGGTCTAACATACATGTGGATGATTTTGATGATTTAACAAGTTTAGACAATTCTTCCTCTCCTAAAGCAGTAAATGAATTGAATTTTTCTTCAGGGACACTACAATGCACTGTCTGACACAATACTGTAGTAGACGGTTGCATGGTTATAATTTTTTCTCTAATATTATCAATCTTGCAAGTAAAGAAGTTCATAAAGTCATTACTGCTGTGCTCTTTGGAAACATCAGAAGTTGAAGCTTTATTTCTTGTTAATTTAGCCACTGTATCAAATAAATACCTAGGGTTGTGTTTATTTTCTTCTAAAAGTTTTGAAAAATAGGCAGATCTAGCAGTTTTTAAGGCCTTTCTGTACTCAATCATTCTCTCTCTCCACGAAATGCGAAATACTTCTAGTTTTGTTTTCTTCCAGCTGCGCTCCATTTTTCTAGCTGCTGTTTTTAGGGCCCGAGTGTGCTCATTGTACCATGGCGTTGGATTAATTTCCTTAATCTTTTTTAAACGCAAAGGAGCAACTGAGTCTAATGTGCTGGAAAAGACAGAGGCAATAGTTTCTGTTGCAACATCGAGGTCTTCTAAGCTGTCTGGTATGCTAAGGCGATGAAACTGATCAGGAAGATTATTTATAAA
Organism: Anabarilius grahami; assembly: GCA_003731715.1. NCBI lineage: Eukaryota > Metazoa > Chordata > Actinopteri > Cypriniformes > Xenocyprididae > Anabarilius > Anabarilius grahami. Next base: position 176,020 of record RJVU01023003.1, read on the forward strand.
GCGATCTTTAGTGGTAGAAGTGATGGTTCTACCATATTTATGGCAGGGAGGCAGTTTAGCCGCTTTAACTAAATGTAGTATACACGAGACTAGATAATGATCTGAGATGTCGTCACTCTGCTGCAGAATTTCAACGGCATCAATATCGATTCCATGTGACAATATTAGATCTAAAGTATGATTACGACAATGAGTGGGTCCTGACACGTGTTGTCTAACACCAATAGAGTTTAGAATGTCTGTAAATGCCAATCCCAATGAGTCTTTTTTATTATCTACATGGATATTAAAATCACCAACAACAAGGACTTTATCTGCAGCTAGTACTAATTCTGATAGAAAATCGGCAATTTCTTTGATAAAGTCTGTATGGTGTCCTGGTGGCCTGTATACAGTAGCCAGCACAAATGTCAACTTACATAATGTTACGTAAAGCACCATCACTTCGAAGGAATTATATTTGAAAGACTTCTGGCTGATACTGTAAATATTACTATAAATTACAGCAACACCTCCCCCTTTGCCTTTCTGTCGAGGATTGTGTCGATAATCATAACCTTGAGGGCTAGACTCATTTAAAGTAATGTAATCGTCCGGTTTTAGCCAGGTTTCTGTCAAACACAGCACATCTAGATTATTGTCTGTGATAATATCGTTCACAATAAGTGCTTTTGAAGAAAGTGATCTAATATTTAACAACCCAAGCTTTATCATTTGTTTATCATTATTATCTCTATTTTTTATTTGTTGAACATCAATTAAATTTTTACCATTAAATGGGTTTGGAAGTTTTTTGTTTTTACTAATTCGGGGTACAGACACAGTCTCTATGTGATAATATCTAGGTGCGAGAGTTTCTATGTGTTGGGAATTATCTGACTTCTGTAACGTGAGGCAGCTAGCAGACGGTCGGTTTAGCCAGTCTGTCTGCTTCCTGTCCTGGGCCCCAGTTTGTCATGTTTTAGTTCTAAGACTATGTGCCATATTACTAGAGAGAAGAGCAGCACCATCCCGAGAGGGATGAATACCATCTCTTTTCAACAGGTCAGGTCTGCCCCAAAAACTTTTCCAATTGTCTATGAAACCTATATTATTCTGCGGACACCACTTAGACAGCCAGCCATTGAGTGATGATAATCTGCTAACTATCTCATCACTCCTACGAACAGGAAGGGGACCAGAGCAAATTACTTCTCCTGACATTGTACTTGCGAGTTCACACACCTCTTTAATGTTAATTTTAGTGATCTCCGACTGGCGAAGTCGAACATCATTTGTGCCGACGTGAATAATAATTTTAGAGTATTTACGATTAGCATTAGCCAGCACTTTTAAATTTGCTTTGATGTCAGGTGCTCTGGCTCCCGGCAAACATGTGACTATGGTGGCTGGTGTCTCTATTTTCACGTTCCGTGTAATAGAATCGCCAATAACTAGGGCACTTTCAACAGGATTCTCAGTGGGTGCGTCACTGAGTGGGGAGAACCTGTTTGATGTTCTTATTGGAACGGAAGAGTGGTGTTTTCCGCGGCTAGGCCGCCTCACCGTTACCCAAGTGCCCTGCTGCGCGGGCTCTACAGCCGGAACCGAACAATGTACAGAGTTCACTAAGCTAGTCGCATCCAAAACAGTATCTGAAGCCCCTGCATTCTTACTATCCTCGATTAAAGTTTGGATGCGTGTCTCTAATTCTGAGATTCTCTCTGTCAGCCTGACTATTTCCCTACATTTATGACATGTAAATCCCTCGTCGCGGACAGAGAGAGCTATACTGAACATGTGACAAACTGAACACGAGATAACACTGGGAAAGGATGACATGACTCACCGTGTTTGTAGACTGATCCGAGTTACCACAGCTGTTTGATGAACGCGTTGAAAAAGGAGCGCGCGAGACTGATGACAAGTTAACAAGCTAGCGAGATGCAAACGCGTTGTAACAGCGATTTAGATTCAAAGATTACAAGCTAGCGACGTCAGATTAATGTGGTAGGCAATAATAATAATATAAGCAACAATGAATAAAAGTAAGAGATTCAATAAAAGTAAGAGAAAACAAAGCTATACGGAGACGCAAAACACCAGCAGCGAGGCAGAGGCAGACAGGAGCAATCGAGCAGACAGGAACACAAATTAAGATATTTTAGTTGAAATCCGATGGCTCCGTGAGGCCTTCATAGGGAGCAATGACACTTCCTCTCTCAAGATCCATAAAGGTACTAAAAACACATCTAAATTTCAAAACAATGTTTCAGGAAGCATTGGAGCACAAATGAATCAGTGTATCGAATCTGCTGTTCGGAGCGCCAAAGTCACGTGATTTCAGCAGTTGGCAGTTTGACACGCGATCTGAATCATGATTCGATACACTGATTCATTTGTGCTCTGATGCTTCACGAAGCAGTGTTTTGAAATCGGCCTCACTAAATAAGTCGTTATTTCGTTTTTTTGGTGCACCAAAAATATTCTCGTCGCTTTATAATATTAATATTGAACCACTGTACTCACATGAACCGATTTAAATATGTTTTTAGTACCTTTATTGATCTTGAGAGAGGAAGTGTCATTGCTCCCTATGAAGGCCTCACAGAGCCATCGGATTTCAACTAAAATATCTTAATTTGTGTTCTAAAGATGAACGAAGGTCTTACGGGTGTGGAACGGCATGAGGGTAAGTAATAAATTACAGAATTTTCATTTTTGGGTGAACTAACCCTTTAAAGCCCTATGTAGAGGAGAATTTTTTTTCTTCGCTGCAAGGGCAAAACAACAACAACAACAACAAAAAATGTCTCATGTTACGCATGTAACCATGGTTCCCTGAAAATAGGGAACGAGACACTGCATCCCCTAGGGGTCGCTATGGGGAATGCATCCGGCATGCCAGGTGTCTGAAGCGTGAGTCTAAACACGACAATGAACTTGACATTGGCAGGCGGCAGCCTATGACATCACCACAGGTGTGACCGTGAGTATAAAAGGGCACCTGGAAATAACGTCATCCACTTCTTGTCTGAAGAAGACCGAGCAGGAATGCCAGAAGCATGGCAATGGGACGCAGCGTCTCTTTCGATAGGGAACTCGCGCTGCATCCCTTAGGGGTCTCTATGGGGAACGGAATACCCACTGTAGCGAATTAACTCAAAGGGGAAATATTAATAATTATTCATAACTCATTATGATTATTAATTATGAATAATTAACTTGATGTAGCTACATTAAAATTATAATCAATAAATCAGTTCATCCTGTGAACACTCAGTATTGATTATTATTTAACCCTCTGGAGTTTGAGGCTGATTTGGGGCGTGGAGAAGTTTTGACATGCCCTGACATTTGTGCTTTTTTCAGTTGTTCATAAACATATAAATGACAAAAGTGTCATTACACTGTATTCAGCACAAACTAGGCTACCATAATATGTGAGGAACATGTATGTACATGTTTGTATTTTTGAAGGAATAATGTTTATGCGTGGTTATTGAAAAAACAAAAAACTTAAGTCACTGAAATAAGGCCAAAAAAAGTATATTAAATCTGTGTTCACAAGACTTCTGGGTATTGGAGGTTGTAGACTAGAGTTTTTGCTTCAGAATTATGTAAAAATTATGCTGCCTACTCCTTCATATAAAACAATATATTGATTTAGTTTTTGTAAGACACTTTTTGTCAAGAAACACAGTATGCGTGGAGGTGTGAATCATCATGAATAATGGGTCATTTACACCTGAGAAGACAAAAGAATCACATAATAATGACCTGAAATGACTTGCATATTAATGAGGCCTTTCAGTCAGGTAGGCTGTGAAAAAAACCCTCTGTAATAATGTCTCAGCTCATCATAAACAGCAATACTGTGAAATATTATTACAATTTAAAATAATGGTATTCTATTATATTCTTTAAAATATAATGTATTTCTGTGATGCAAAGTGTCTGAACAATTATGTTACCTCTATGGCATTTAATATAGGCTTTTAGCTTAAAAGCATGCACATTTGGAGAATTATTGATGGATTCTTATATATTTATGTCAATTTTCTATACTGAGGAGTAATATTTATTCAATATTTATTGTCATCACTATGAGTGCTGGATTCTGTGTTTTCAATTCATACTTGCAGCCGGAGTGCGCTCTGTACACCTTTAGGCCACAAATTCATATAAAGAAGAAAAGGAACCAGGAACTAACGGCATGTCTTCTAGAGATCGCTAACCATGGCTTTAACATCCAAATAAACACTTTTCAAGACAATATATACATGATTGAGACAATGCATACAAGTACTGCCTCTGAATTTGCCTCTGAATAGCGCTCCCTCCGTGGGCGTGGCCGCATTAGCGGATAATGAGCTGAATCACGGACTTCTGACATGGCTCTCTTTTCATACAGATTACATAAACACAGAATGTTTGTTTTCGATTTGACTTGCATGATTTAAAACCTGACATTTCAACGTTTCTTTAGACATAAGTGTCATTTTTTTTGTCATCAGTATTAATAAGTTACAGTTCATTTTCTGAGAACTATCAGATTGGACTTCGTTCAGAGGGAGACGAGAGATCACGCATCATGTTAGTTTTCTTTATTTTACAAAAAGCACAACATTGTGTTTTTACTCTGAGTGTACACAAATAAAAGAAGACATTCTATAGTTTCAATTGATATATTAATTATGTCTCTATGACAAGAAATGACGGAGTATTTTAAGTATGTTTTGCTGCAATGTGAAAAAAATCCTGCAAAATGCGACGGCGCGTTTTCGGACCTCAGAGAGTTAATTCTAAGAGAATGGTATTTTACATGGCCACAAAAAAATAATTATTTCTTAGCATTTACAGTGCTTAGAGCTGGTAATAAGATCTGATCATTTAAGAGACAACCTATTGCAGACAGAGCTTTATTCAAAATTACGAACACATAACTAAACTAACAAACACATATACACACACACACACACATCACACGTACATGGGTAAAATGAGGAATGATAGGATCCAGTCGTCCACCGCAGGCACTTCAGAAGGTTCTCCAGACCAAGGGAACATGGACGGTTGATAACCTAAAACACACTTGAAGGAGGTGAGTCCTGTAGATGAGTGAGTGAATTCTGTGCATATTCCGCCCAAGGTAAAAAGTCACTCCAATGTTCTTGTTCTTGACTACAGTAAGATCTGAGATAATGCCCCAATTCTTGGTTCAATCTCTCCACCTGTCCATTAGCTTGGGGATGATAGCCAGATGTTAAGCTCACATTTATGTCCAACTGTTTGCAGAAAGCTTGCCATACATGAGACATGAACTGTGAATCCCTGTCAGAGACTATATCCTCAGGTATTCCATAGACACAAAAAACATGGTGAAACAATGTTTGTGCAGTTTCCATTGCTGTGGGTAAGCCCTTCAGAGGGATAAGACGACATGCTTTAGAGAAGCGATCAATAATTACCAGAATTTTGGTGTAGCCATTGGAACGGGGCAGATCTGTAACAAAGTCAACAGCCAGGTGAGACCAGGGGCGCTGAGGAATTGGCAGGGGATAACAGGTATATTGAGTTCATGGACCAGTTCATGATGAATAAAATTCAATGCAGAGCCGGAATCAATTAGCGCTGGAATACACTGGACAGAATTAGCATAAGTGAGTGTTAGGAGAAGAGTAAAATATTTAGTCAGCATTGTAGTTAAGGAAGTACTCACTTTGGTTTGGGTGGGCTTGTTAAGGCAGGAACACACCAAGCCGACGGTCGGCCGTCGGGCAGTTTTTCTTCGTCGGCCGACTAAGTTTTCTCAGTGTGTTCCACACCGTCAGCTGAAGTTGGTCCTCGTCTGCTTTTTTTCGGCCGATTCGAAATGTTGAATCGACGTCGGAGCTCATCGGTCCGTCGGGCCATATGATCATTCTGATTGGCTGTTCAGCTACTGCCACCTGCTGGTTCGGAAAGGCATTTCATCTCATGCACGCGGAGAACGGACGTGCTACTTACCCGTCGGCTGTTTAGCGTTGGTTTGGTGTGTCAGGGCAACTTTGGACACAGACGCTGCCGACGTGAGCCAACCCCGCAGTCTGCTTTCGTCGCCACTAGTGCGTCGGCTTGGTGTGTTCTGGCCTTTAGGGCATGAACGACATTGATGACCTGGTTGACCACAATAGAAACATAGACGGTTGACTCGGCGTCGTTCATGTTCCTCCACAGACACTTTAGTAAATCCGATCTGCATGGGTTCAGCTGGTTCGTGAAAATTGGTTGCTGGGGTAGAAATTGAGGTTGCAAATAGACTTGGTGGGTTATTACATAGGAGATTATCAATTTTAATAGCCATTGAAATCAATTGGTGAAGATTTGTGCCCACGTCCTTGCATGCAAGTTCAGCCTGTAGGCCAGAACACACCAAGCCGACGGCGACGAACTAGTGGCAACGAAAGCAGACTGCGGGGTTGGCTCACGTCGGCAGCTTCTGTATCCAAAATTGGCCTGACACACTAAACCGACGCTAAACAGCCGACGGCCAAGTAGCACGTCCGTTCTCCGCCTGCGTGAGATGAAATGCCTTTCCGAACGAGCAGGTGGCAGTAGCTGAACAGCCAATCAGAATGATCAGATGGCCCGACGGACCGACGAGCTCCAACGCCGATTCAACATTTCGTATTTGCTTGGAGAAATGCACAAACGAGGTTCTTAAACAGTCATCCTGATCCCAAACAGCTTATGCCCACTCGAGAGCTTTTCCCGTTAACAGTGACATCATGAATGAGCACTTGGAATCTCTAAGAAAAGCTTCAGGCTGGTTTTCAAAATAGATTGTGCACTGATGCAAAAACCCTCTGCATTTTTCAGCTATACCATCAAACTTGTCATGTAAAGAGACAGGGTAAACTTGCAATACTTCGCAACATGCTATAAAAACAAAATGGATTATAACAGGTGGAGACAGGAAGTGAAAAGCGAAAAACTGGCAGTGTTAGTATTCGGGAGATGGCTCCCTCTGGCGGTTGGAGAAATAAATGGCGGATGCAGATGTTACAGTTTCTCTAGTTCTAGTTCCTATTTTTCTCTCTAGTTTCCTGCAAGGTTGCAGTCTAGTTTTTATTTTATTTTGTTTTTGGCCTAGTTATTTTCCTAGAATTTGTTTCTTTTGCTTTTCTCTTGTTTACTAGTTTAGATTACTTTTTGAATTTCTATTTCTTTTATTTCTTTTGTTTTCTTTTTCTAATGCAGTTATAGAGTTAGTTAGCATTTTTCCTAGTCATAGTTTTTCCAGTTTCATTTTTTTTGCTTTTGTTTGTTTATCTCTTGTTGTCTTGTTTTGAGTCTTGTCTTTTGTCTCGTGCTGGTTCCTGTCCTGCCCTGCATCCTGTTCCACCCTGGTCGTTGACTCTCCTGGCCTGGCAGCTAGACTGGTGCTCCTGTTACGTCGCCTAGTTTTGAGCCTTTGGTTCCCTGAGCAACTGCCTTGTCTCCATCATTGCCTTGACGTCTGGAGTTGTCTTATCCCCGACCAGCCTGTTCTCTTGTCGTGTGCCCTATCCTTTTGTTTGGACTGTGTTCCTGCCTCACCTATCTTGTGCTGTGACTTTGTCAATAAATAACACCCTTCACTCATTCTGCATCTGGGTCCACACTTCACAGTTCCTGACAGTGGAGGCCTCAATAAGATAACTCCCACTAATGAGAGGAGACCTGACGACGCTCAAGTTAGCCAAGGAGGCTCACAGAGAGCTTGACGACTTAGCTAATAATAGCCGAGCTCTAGGAGCGGAGGCCTCAGCATGATGACTCTCTTATCGAGAGGAGGCCTAACAGCATTCCACACTCAGGATGATTCACGAGGAGGCCTCAGAGAAGGCAGACATCCTCAGGATGTCTAGCAAGGAGGCTCACAGAGAGCCTACAACCTACAACTGCTATTATGGCGGAGCTCTAAAGAGCGGAGGCCTAAATAAAAACAACTCTCACAAACGTGAGAGGAGAGGAGAGGAGGAGAGGAGTCCTAACGATGCTCATATTAGCCAAGGAGGCTCAAAGGGAGCCTGACGACTTAGCAAATAATAGCCGAGCTCTAGGAGCGGAGGCCTCAGCATAACGACTCTCAAACTGAGAGGAGGCCTAACAACACCCCACACTCAGAATGTCTAGCAAGGAGGCTCACAGAGAGCTTCAACCCAAACTGTTACCCTGGTGGAGCCCTGAAGAGTGGAGACCTAAATATAACTCTCGCTAGTGAGAAAAGGCCAGACGACACCCGCAGTAGCCAAGGAGGCTCAGAGAGAGCCTAACAATTTAGCAAAACGTAGCCGAGCTCTAGGAGCGGAGGCCTCAAATGACAACTCTCTAAATCGAGAGGAGACCGAACAATGGCCAAAAACTCAGGATATCCTGCAAGGAGGCTCACAGAGAGCCTACAACTTGCACTATAAACGGAGCTCTAGGGGAGCGTAGACCTCAGAAAAATATCACCCTAGCGAGAGAAGGCATAGCATTATTATATCTATTTTATATTATTGTATCATATTATTTCGAATTGAATAATTAATTCAATTCAAAACAATAAATTTATAATTCAATAATTCAAACAAATGAAAAAGTACACATATATTGGTATCGGTATCTTTTATCGGCCAAAATAAGTAAGAGTTTAAACATTTTGGCATATCAGATATTGGCAAAAATCCAATACCTTTCATCCCTATAGTGTTTGACTAGGAAGACATCTAAAATGTGCAGTGCTGGGGTACTCCAGGACTAGGGTGGGGAACCACTGCTTTAAATGACATCAATGACATTATATAATTGCCTTACAAGCAGCATGTAATCCAGGTTGACCATTGCTTTCTCCAGTGATACATATATAAGTTGCCATCTCTTCCTTTAATTAGAGAATCTCTGGTGGTGACTTGTGCTAGGCATAAATCTGTGAATATGTTGCATCTACCAGGGTTTAGAAGGAAGAATAATGCTGCTTAATTTAATAAACATTACAGGAACTGTAAATAAAGACTAAATGTGTGCACAGTATCAAACAAATAGACTGGAGGATACAAGAAACTGAATGGATTGGCAAATCCATTTTACATTTTTTTTTTGTTTTGTTAATACAGTCATCCATAATTGCCTTGTTCCCAAACCACAACTTTAGTTAGTATCTGTAGTAAGATTTTTACATCCTCACATTTTCAGAGGACTAAACATATTTTGAACTCTACTGTATACAGCATCTTTAAAATGCAATAGGACATTAAATTTTCACACAAAGGTCTGCAACAGACATTTCACCCCAGATCATCTTGAATGGTAAATCACACAGGCCAGAGGGTTGTGATAGAGGGTGCAATGCCAGTGCTGCTTAAGCTAAGCAGCTACACACTTACATAGCTATACACTTCAAACACCGTGCCCCAGTGTGTGGGTGAGGATAAAGAGACCTGAATCCATGGATCTACCTGACCTAAATAATGTCACAAGGGCCGTATCTCTGTGACGCAATTGTCCTTCTTCAAACCTTTAATTTAGGTTAGGATAATCATTGCAAAATTATGTTCTACTAAAGTTACAATATCTTTTTTTTTAGTTTTTTTAGTTTTTGTTTTTGTAATAGCTGTTGAGGTAAACAATAAAGTACAATAAAACCAAAAAGCATAAAGGATCAATTACATAAACGTTGCCATCTACGTAATTGTAACGTACTGGTTGTGTAAACACACATGAAGATGAAGATGAGAATAAACTATCTCATAATCCACACAGGTTAAATCCAACATAGAGGGAATCTATCAAACACAACTGTAATAAAAATGAGACCAGAAAAGATACACCAACAGAACTGAACTTAAATACACAGACGATTAACTCAAATGACAAACAGCTGTGATGATTAGTGCAGTGTCCATGGTGACGGATTGTGAAGGGAAAATAGAACAAAGAAACACATTTGATTAAAGAAAACAAACTGAAATTCCATGATAACTAAGATAAACAGAACATGACTGTGACAGTAATACATCTTGAACTCTGTCCTATAAGGACAAGGGTATTTTTCATTAATGTCACAATGGGGGAGGTTGTCACATTTTAAAAGTTATCCATTTTTACAAATGTATTAAATCACCTGGGTATAGCGGGAAAGTGCCTGATCCAGTGATACTGTTTGTTTGAGGAAGAGGAGACAGATTGGACTTCTAAAGAAAAGTTAATTAATTTGCAGTATCTGTATGGTGGAATTTATTTATCATCAAAGTTCATCTTATGAAATATGAACCTGAATGAAATCTAAGAGGTCACTGAAACGGTAATAATACTATAAAAACTATAAAACTAGGGTGACCATATGTGCCTTTTTCCCAGGACGTGTCCTGTCCAGGATTTCTAAGTTGCATAAAATGTCCCAGTTTTGGTTTTGTTTTCATATTTGCGGAAGGTAACGACTGAAAAATAATTTGATCAATAGCATGCATTATACATAATCAACCAATCGTGGCTTGAGAGAAGGCTGGATCTACAGAGAAAGGTCAAAGCATTGCAAATACACAACATTTGAATGCATTGCATGAAGACTGTCAATAAGAACAGTGGCTTGCACAGACCTCCGTGTAGAAATCGCGCTCCTAAATCGCGTTCCGGGGGCACATCGATATGACCACTTTCACAATTAAAGAGGTAAGGGCTCAAGCCATTTTAGGCAATTTAGAAATCCTGGACAGGACGCATCTTGGGAAAATGGCACATATGGTCACCCTAATAAATGTATATTGTAATAATTGTAGGTAATAAAGTATGAGATATAAATTCCAAATGTGATATTTTAGATTGAGATTTAACACCATGATTAATCGTGATAATCATTAAAAAGTAAAAACAATTTGACTTCCCTCAAATAACTCTGTATGTCGGCATCACTGCATGCTGAATGTTGTAAGGTTGGAGCAGTTGGAGCAGTTGGAGCACACACACACACACAGGTTTGTTTTGCTATCAAAGTGAGGACATTCAATAGGCGTAATGGTTTTTATACTGTACAAACTGTACATTCTATCCCCCTACATTACCCCACCCCTTAACCTACCCATCACAGAAAACATTCTGGATTTTTACATTTTCAAAAAAACATAATTTGGTATGTTTATTAATCCATTTCCCCCATGGGGACTGCTGGCTGGTCCCCACAATGTAGGTGATCTCAGGGTTTACTATCCTTGTGGGGGCCATTTGGTAATGTAATATAAAGCTGTACACACACACACACACACAAACCAAATGCATCTGGCCAGCACATCCTGAGTCATGTTTGACCCTGCTCCAACTCTTCTCCCTACACCTTCTTTACTCATCCATCATTGGAATGACCAACGAATCAGACTGACAATGCCACATAATGGCTATCCAGGTTTCATCAGGCAAACAGGGCTGACTAATGCTGACAGCTGAAGAGTGTTTAAAGCATGTGTGGACACTGGATGGAACAAGAGAGAAATTGGTATGTATATCTAAAACACACCAATGGACTCCAGTGAAAGCCACTGCAAAATGAAGATATGTAAATTAATTAGTAACACTTTAAGGTAACACTTACTTAATGTTAGCTGATGCATTAAATATTATTAACATATTTGTGTACTGTAGTCTTTGATGGCTGAGTGCTATTTTGTGACTGATAAACCGTAAGTTTATTCAGAGTAAGCGGAAAACTTTGCTTACTCATCTCACACATCATGGAACCGTTTTTGTTTTTTTTGGGACGTTTTCTGTATAATGTATTTGAATATATATATATATATATATATATATATGTGTGTGTGATATATAT
>RJVU01023003.1:187829-201710 GCA_003731715.1 Anabarilius grahami
ATACATCTCACCCCACAAGACATGTAAAAGCAAAAAGGCTGAACATAAAAAAGTAAACTTATACAGCCATATTATCTTTGTAAGCACAGACACTTTTTTAAAAGTTTGGTTTCACTTTATTTTGATGGTCCCTTTAACACATTCTGTTGCACCTACATGTTTACTAACTCACATTAGAGTGTTAGTAGAGTATTAGTAGACTGGTAGGGTTAGGGTTAGACTAAGTTGACATGTACTTGTTACTTTTAGTTAGTAGAATGTCTGTTGAGGGACCATCACAATAAAGAGTTAGCAGATTTTAAGGAGACAGTCTACTAATACAGAGAGTTAGCTGACATGTAGTTGCAAAGTTAATTATAGTCAACAGAATTCTTGTTCACAGTAATAAAAAAACTGATTAAAGATTAAAAGATACTGTTAACTCTTGAGTTTCATACTCTGGGTTGACTGAACTTACTCCAGACCATGGATTGGAACCTGAATACCTCGAGTAAGCAAAGTTTGGGTTAATCAACCGAGAGTACAGGGTATATGTGACAGTAAGTTAATCTTGCTTTTTTGGAACACCCCCCTGCGAGGCGTCTTTTTTTTCGGAGGGCCTTAGAGAGCTCTTTTGATCCACACGAGTTACTAAAACCAAACCACTGAACAGGCTTTTGATATGCTCTTTAAACTGCTTTCTGTTTTGGAGCACCCCATAACTCTTTTAGGCATTTGATGCAATGCTAAATTTAGGACTTAATAAATGTTATCCAAAGAAAGGGTCAGATTCTGATTAGATGTATTGTCGTTTCAGCTCTTAACAGCCTATAAACAGCAAAACGAAACACCATTCCTCCAGAACCATGGTGTTACATAAGACAAACACAGGATGCAGGAATACAAAAACTAAACTGTACATAAATTATATTAAAGGCACATTATGTACGTTTCTCCGCTAGTGGTCGCTTGTTCAAAAGCTTGATGATGCCGCGAATGAGCGTGGAATCATGGTAAGTGTCGTCTTGACTTCCACAGCCAATGGAAAGCAATCCAATTGGACTCAGGCAGAAATCATGTTCATGGGTGAGCTAATGTATTCAAATTTTATTAACGTTACTGTGGTATGAAGCAGGGCGGGGCCAGGAGCCATGGGAGCGAATGCTAATGAGAGACACCTGCGTAACACACCGGTCTCTAGTCCCATGGAGGAAAGAATGAAGACAGTGAAAGGCAAGAGAGGGCAATTAAGTCCGTTTTTTATGCTCTTCTCTTGCTAACTTCCCTCCGTTGCTCACTTATATATACGTCATTGCTTACGTTGCACGAGTGCCCACTACTGGCGGAACCCTTGCCGATGTGTGTAAATGGAACACCCTAAGCCCTTGATCACTTGAAATCCAATATGGAGCTAATTTATTATTTTATCCTTATAAATTTGTTTTCGCACCATTCTATAGGTCTGTATGTATGTTTCTGTTAAAAAATAAATATATAAACATTAAATATTAATCTTTTAATATTTTTATATAATATTAAAAAAAAATACACAAACAAAAATGATAACTATACAATAAACTATAACTGTGTAAAAAAACAGTCAGCTTAAGGTAGCTACAAGTATTAAATGTGGTTAAATGTCAAAATATCTCCAATGTCATATACTAGACATACTAGCCTTCATGTGCCATCGGAAATTTGATCATTCCCACTTCTGAAGTCATGATTACGAGCTCATCGCATTCAAGTTTCATGTGCATATTTTACTTAGGAAACTCGTATTTGCGATAATTCCGAGAGCATGTGAAGGCAGCATAACTCTGTATAGCTTTATTAGAATCTCTATTATTATCATTCCTTGTTGTTCATATTGCTAAATACAAACCTCGATTCAAAAAAAGTTGGGACACTGTACAAATTGTGAATAAAAAAGGAATGCAATGATGTGGAAGTTTCAAATTTCAATATTTTATTCAGAATACAACATAGATGACATATCAAATGTTTAAACTGAGAAAATGTATCATTTTAAGGGAAAAAAAAGTTGATTTTAAATTTCATGGCATCAACATCTCAAAAAAGTTGGGACAAGGCCATATTTACCACTGTGTGGCATCCCCTCTACTTTTTATAACAGTCTGCAAGCATCTGGGGACTGAGGAGACAAGTTGCTCAAGTTTAGGAATAGGAATGTTGTCCCATTCTTGTCTAATACAGGCTTCTAGTTGCTCAACTGTCTTAGGTCTTCTTTGCCTTGTGCCAAATGTTTTCTATGGGTGAAAGATCTGGACTGCAGGCTGGCCATTTCAGTACCTGGATCCTTCTTCTACGCAGCCATGATGTTGTAATTGATGCAGTTTGTGGTCTGGCATTGTCATGTTGGAAAATGCAAGGTCTTTCCTTAAAGAGACGACGTCTGGATGGGAGCATATGTTGTTCTAGAACTTGGATATACCTTTCAGCATTGATGGTGCCTTTCCATATGTGTAAGCTGCCCATGCCACACGCACTCATGCAACCCCATACCATCAGAGATGCAGGCTTCTGAACTGAGCACTGATAACAACTTGGGTTGTCCTTGTCCTCTTTAGTCCGGATGACATGGCGTCCCAATTTTCCAAAAAGAACTTCAAATTTTGATTTGTCTGACCACAGAACAGTTTTCCACTTTGCCACAGTCCATTTTAAATGAGCCTTGGCCCAGAGAAAACGCCTGCGCTTCTGGATCATGTTTAGATATGGCTTCTTTTTTGACCTATAGAGTTTTAGCTGGCAACGGCAGATGGCACGGTGGATTGTGTTCACCGACAATATCTTGTATATCGAGTTTCGTTTTCTGGAAGTAAGAGCCCATGTTGTGATTTCCATTACAGTAGCATTCCTGTATGTGATGCAGTGCCGTCTAAGGGCCCGAAGATCACGGGCATCCAGTGTGGTTTTCCGGCCTTGACCCTTACGCACAGATTATTCCAGATTCTCTGAATCTTTGGATGATATTATGCACTGTAGATGATGATAACTTCAAACTCTTTGCAATTTTTCTCTGAGAAACTCCTTTCTGATATTGCTCCACTATTTTTCGCCGCAGCATTGGGGGAATTGGTGATCCTCTGCCCATCTTGACTTCTGAGAAACACTGCCACTCTGAGAGGCTCTTTTTATACCCAATCATGTTGCCAATTGACCTAATAATTTGCAAATTGGTCCTCCAGCTGTTCCTTATCTGTAAATTTAACTTTTCCGGCCTCTTATTGCTACCTGTCCCAACTTTTTTGGAATGTGTAGCTCTCATGAAATCCAAAATGAGCCAATATTTGGCATGACATTTCAAAATGTCTCACTTTCAACATTTGATATATTATCTATATTCTATTGTGAATAAAATATAAGTTTATGAGATTTGTAAATTATTGCATTCCTTTTTTATTCACAATTTGTACAGTGTCCCAACTTTTTTGGAATCGGGTTTGTATAACTTACTCATCACCATATATCTGATATTGTCTAATATTGCCTATTAGATTAATCTGACATCGCTAGCTTTTAATCTAAATCGCTATCACTAGCACAACGTATTAGCATTTCGCTAGCCTGTTAACTTGTAATTTGTGTTTACCGTCTTTTTTCTCGGGCGTGCACCTTTTTCTACGAGTCCATCAAACAACTGTGGTAAGCTGGAATCAGTCAACAAACACGGTGAGTCATGTCATCAGTCGTGTCTCTAATTCTGAAATCTTCTCCATCAGCCTGACTATTTCCCTGCATTTATGACATGAGAAACCCTCGTCGCTGATGGAGAAAATTTCAGAATTAGAGACACGCATCCTCTAGATACCGTTTTGGATGTGACTAGCCTAGCGAACCCTGTACACTGTTCGGTTCCGGATGTAGAGCCAGTGCAGCAGGGCAACTTGACTTTGAGACAGCATAGTCATGGGACAAAACACAGCTGTTCCTTTCTGATTAGAACATCAAACAGGTTCTCTCCACTCAGTGATGCACCCACTGAGAACCAAGTTGAAAATGCTCTAGTTACTGGTGATTCTATTACACAGAATGTGAAAATAGAAACACCAGCAACCATAGTCACATGTTTGCAGGTAGCCAGAGTGCCTGACATCAAAGCAAATTGAGGGAAAGCAAAGTGCTGGCTAATGCTAATCATAGATGCTCTAAGATTATTTTTCACGTCGGCACTAATGATGTCCGACTTCGCCAGTCGGAGATCACTAAAATTAACTTTAAAGAGGTGTGTGAACTTGCAAGTATGATGTCAGACATTGTAATTTGCTCTGGCCCCCTCCCTGTTCGCCAGAGTGACGAGATACTTAGCAGACTGTCGTCACTCAATGGCTGGCTGTCTAAGTAGTGTCAGCAGAATAATATAGAGTTCATAGACAATTGGAAAAGTTTTTTGGGCAGACCTGACCTGATGAAAAGAGATGGTATTCAGGAAGCAGACAGATTAGCTAAACCGATCGTCTGCTAGCTTTCTCGCGTCACAGATGTCAGATAAATCCCAAAACATAGAGACACTTTCACCTAGATATCAACACATAGAGACTGTGTCAGTTCCCTGAATTAGTAAATACAAAAAAACTCCCAAACCCATTTAAGGGTAAAAATTTAATTGATGTTCAACAAATAAAAAAACAGATATAATACAGATGAACAAATGATAAAGCTTGGGTATATATATATAAAAAAGCTTCTTTGATGTTTCCATGGTTTCTATGGAAGTAAAAGCGGAAATCAAGGGTAACACGGATATGATGTCATGGACAGGTGACACAATGAGAAGGGACGTTACACTGGTTAACCCTTAAATGCATGACCGTTTCACCAATCATTCTTACATATTCGGGTCTTTAGCGACCCAGATCTATATCTAACATGGTTGGATCTCTACCTGTCGCGATAATATAAAACTCCTCTGATATTACAGTAAAAATTACAGAAGAATAAAATAAAGCATATTTTTTTACCTTTTTGAGCTTGGAAAGGCTCAGTTTGAGCAGATGTTTTATGCCATCATCACTGTCCTCGTCAGAGCTCATTTCCCAGTACATTCAGCAAATTATAGTTTTGAGAATGTTTGAGATCGCGAATACGAGCCCATTCGCGATCTCAAAAAACTATATCATTTTCAACTTCTTCAAAATCAATATTTTGATCGCTGACAGCTTCACCAGATCCATCAAGTGACAGTGACAGTCATATTTGACTGCGTTCAGTACATGCTCTGCCGTAAATCGCTGAGTCATTTCACGTTTTGCTAATAAAATGATACTTCCTATTCTCTCATTTTCTGTCTGAATGAAATGTCACTTCATTTGTCAGGGAGTCAACACAGTCACCACCGTCTCCACCCACCACCGTCATCAGATCCCAATCACCAGACTACTAATCACACACACCTGTCAGCAATCACCAGCCAGCACTATAAAACAGCACTTCTCCCGTTCACTCACTGTCTGGTCTCAACCTTACCATGTTGTGCAACCTGACTCACTTACCTGCTTGCTACTTACCTGTTCCCTGGATAACCCTCAGCTCCCGACCTCGATCATCTCCTCGTTCCTCAGTTTCATCTGGACCCCTGGAAAACAGAAAGACTTCATTAACCACAGATAAGACTTTAACAAAGACTTTCCCTCGCCAAGCTTACTTACCGAAGATATCCTGCTCCACTGTGTTGTTCTCCTCTTGTCTCAAAAAACCTGCCACATAACTAACTCTTACCTCTGTGTTCCGTGTTATCTGCTGACAGAAGACCAGACCCATATCATTCTCACACTGGAGATGGAGCGCCCGGCTCCCGCCGCTGAGAATCCCTTCGAAGGGCTCGTCAGCGCCCTTCGTGCGGCTCTATCTCCGGATCCACACCATCAATCTGCCTCTGCCAGTCCCATGGCCATGCCTTCCAACTATTCGGGTGAGGCGGTAGAATGTAGCGGTTTTCTGCTTCAAATATCCCTGTTCATCGAAATGTATTTTCATCGATTCTCCAATGAACGATCCAAAGTGGCGTTTCTCATATCGCTGCTCTCTGGAAGGGCCTTACTCTGGGCCATTTGGGATTCGCAATCGATCCTTGTGGATTCTTTTGATGACTTTTCCTCTCGCTACAGGAGCGCTCTCTGTCTGACCAGCTCATCCGCCTTCGGCAAGGCAGTTCTTCGGCCAGCGATTACACACTGCAGTTTCGGACTCTAGCGGCCTCTTGCGGTTGGAACGAAACGGCACTCCTAACTGCATATCGACAAGGTTTGAACCCACAGCTCCGAGCCCAGATGGCCATCTATGATAATACATTCAGATTGGAGAGCTTTATGCAGAAAGCAGTGAAAATCTCCCAGCATCTTACAGCCTGTCTGCCTGAATTAACACTCTGAGGTCTAAAGGTCACGCCGGCGATACCACCGCGGTTTTTTTTTTTCTTACCAGTGTGAAAGAGACTCAAAATACTCCATCAATGTTGCACATATAATTAAGAGTTATACACCATTTTAATCTGTGGAATATCTTCTTTTATTTGTGTACACTCAGAGTAAAAACAAAATGTTGTGCTTTTTGTAAAATAAAGAAATCTCTCGTGATCTCTCGTCTCCCTCTGAACGAACTCCAATCTGATAGTTTTCAGAAAATGAACTGTAACTTAGTGAATTCTAATGACAAAAAAATTACACTTATGTTAAAAGAAACGTTGAGATGTCAGGTTTTAAATCGTGTAAGTCAAATCGAAAACAAACCTTCTGTGTTTATGTAATCTGTATGAAAAGAGAGCCATGAAAGAAGTCCGTGATTCAGCTCATTATCCGCTAATGCGGCCACGCCCACGGAGCCAGCGCTATTCAGACGCATATTCAGTCAATACATGCAGACATAGTTTCAATCGTGTATTTAATATCTTGAAAAGTGTTTATCTGGATGTTAAAGCCATGGTTAGTGAGCTCTAGAAGACATGCAGTTAGTTCCTGGTTCTCTTCTTCTTTATATGGATTTGTGGACTAAAGGTGTACAGAGCGCCCTCCGGCTGCAAGTATGAATTGAAAACACAGTATCCAGCACTCATAGTGATGAGAATAAATATAGAATAAATATTACTCCTCTGTATAGAAATTTGACATAAACATATAAGAATCATCAATATTTCTCCAAATGTGCATGCTTTTAAGCTAAAAGCCTATATGAAATGCCATAGAGGTAACATAATTGTTCAGACACTTTGCATCACAGAAATACATTATATTTTAAAGAATATAATAGAATACCATTATTTTAAATTGAGCTGAGACATGATTACAGAGGGTTTTTTTCACAGCCTACCTGACTGAAAGAGCTCATTAATATGCAAGTCATTTCAGCTCATTACTATTCAATTCTTTTGTCTTCTCAGGTGAGAATGATCCATTATTCACGATCATTCACGCCTCCATGCATACTGTTTCTCTTGACAAAAAGTGTCTTACAAAAACTAAATCAATATATTGTTTTATATGAAGGAGTAGGCAGCATAATTTTTACATAATTCTGAAGCAAAAACTCTAGTCTACAACCTCCAATACCCAGAAGTCTTATGAACACAGATTTAATATACTTTTTTTGGCCTTATTTCAGTGACTTAAGTATTTTGTTTTTTTCAATAACCACGCATAAACATTATTCCTTCAAAAATACAAATATGTACATACATGTTCCTCACATATTATGGTAGCCTAGTTTCTGCTGAATACAGTGTAATGACACTTGTGTCATTTATATGTTTATGAACAACTGAAAAAAGCACAAATGTCAGGGCATGTCAAAACTTCTCCAGGGCCCCAAAAATCCTCAGACCCCAGAGGGTTAACCGCTCATTCTCCGTTCTCACCTGCTGCCTGTCCTCCAGTACCAGAACCCATGCAGATGGACACCAGTCATCTCTCCCAGCATGAACGTGCACGACGTATCGCTAATGGACTGTGTTTGTATTGTGGAACATCCGGACACCTGATTCGTACGTGTCCAACACGTCCTCCACGTCCTGCGGTGAGTACCATCCAATGTGACCCTTCATTTCGAAGTACAATTGCTCACCCCACGCTATGTTGTTGCAGTACGTGCCCTCCTTGACTCGGGCTCCTCCGGCTACTTAATTTCGCCAAACCTCCAACCCAAACACCAGGTCATGCCGTATGGCCTGTCCAACTCACCGTCCATCTTCCAGGGGTTTATGAACGAGGTGTTCCTCCATTTCTTCGTTAACGTCTATATTGACGATATTCGGATATACTCTCGGAACTTGGCCGAACATCGCCATCACGTGACACAGGTCCTTCAACAACTCAGGAAACACTATCTCTACCTGAAGATTGAGAAATTTGAGTTCCATCGCCCCACGGTCCAGTTCCTCGGTTACATCCTGAGCGCTGATGGTATCCAAATGGACCAGGGGATGATCCAGGCAATTCAGACTTGGCCCCTACCTCAAACTGTCAAAGAACTCCAACCTTTACCTAGGTTTTGCTAATTTCTACCGTCGATTCATCAAGAACTTCAACATCCAGTCATCTCCACTTACTTCCATGCTCCATCACACGCCCAAGTATCTGTCCTGGACATCCGAAGTTCGAGCCGCCTTCCAAACCCTCAAAGATGCTTTTTGCACTGCTCCCATCCTCACTCATCCCGACCCGGAACTCCCTTTTCTCGTAGAAGTGGACGCCTCCACCACCGGTGTGGGAGCAGTGCTTTCTCAGCGTCACGGAGAGCCTCCTCAACTCCACCCTTTCGCTTACTTCTCCAGGAAGCTTTCCCCAGCAGAGCGGAATTATGACATCGGCAACAGAGAGCTAGGGTTAACTATTTCAAGTGTGAAAATAGTTACAACACATATAAACATCGTTGTATTCTTTCATGCTAGAGTTGTACAAATGAGGGTAATTTCTAACCTCTTTGCACAATCGCTCGTCTGTGTAGGCCTCCATTGTTGTTGTAGCTTGCACGCATTCCGGTCTGTTCCGTTTATGCAGTTTTTCTTTGACTACCTTGTAAATCGACACCCCCAGGGCACACATACATACAGTAGCTCGCACATTACGTACAGATCGCATGCACAGTTGCACACAGAATCATTATGAACTTCTTGTCAATGCTGTCGTGCGATTTTATTTATTTATTTTTTTAATTTCTTTATGATTTTTTTTTACGATACATTCAGGGTGAAAGAAAATAAACAAAAAGTAAAAAAAATACAATAAATAAATACATAGAAATAATAACAATGATAAAAAAAGTAGTAGAAATAAAATAAATATATAAATACATTCTCATCAGAGGATAACAATGGAGAAATACTGAGGCAGAGAGACAAAGAATTAGGTGCAATTAAAACTGAATTTTACATATCAATGCTAAAATAAAATTTACTAGCTGGAATGAAGAGGGATTAATCAGACAGATTAAGAGTTTGAAGAGTTTGTATGTAGGCTACAAAGGGCTTCCAAATTTTAGAAAATGATGTACTCAGTCAAATTTTTTCAAGTTTACTAAAATATAAGGCATCTTTAATCCACAGAGAGTGTGATGGGGAATGGGAGTTTTTCCAGTTAAGCAAAATTTGTCGTCTGGCCAGCAATGCGAGGAACACAAAATCAGAAAAATAACGGGGCAAAGAGTGATCAGCAGGCAGGACACCAAACAGGCCAATGATAGGAGAGGGTTGAAAATTGCACGAGGAAATAACTGAAAGTGAATGGAAAACAGACAACCAAAATGAAGAGGACCAAAATGTGTATTAGAGTGGCAGGACTGGAGTGGCATCTATCACATTTGGAGTGAATAGCAGGATTAATACGAGCCAGTCCACTCGTAGACCAATGAGCTCTGTGGACAACTTTACATTGTATCACTCCATGACAAGCACAAATAGAAGAGAAGTGAACCCGATTGAGAATTTCTGCACAAGCCTCTTCATCTATTTCTATACCAGTGTCTTGTGACCAGTAGATACAAAGTGAATTGGCAGATATAGACTGAAAAGAGAAGATTGCATTAAAAAGCTTTGAAATGGACCCCCTTTGACATGGATGAACACTTCAGCCTTGTTTACACTGCACGCGTGTGCGGCGCGTTACGGCCGCGCCGCCCGCCTCGCCTATTTTTGACGGTCGCCGTGTCCAAGACGTGCAGCTCAAATACAAAATAAAGTCAAAATAATCACCCTGTGTAAACTCCCACTCATATTTCACGTCACTAGGAGGCCAGAAACTGAAGACAAGAGATTCGAAGTTGAAAAACTTGAAATTTTTTTGTTCTTGTCATCCATAATTGGACTTTTAAGTGTATTAACTTTGATAGCTTTAGAATCATATCAACCAGGGGTGATTAGAGTATATGGGAGAAGAAAAGGGGGTGGTCTGAATCCCAAAATGGCGCAAAAACTGCGTCGAAATCATAAGGCTATGAATAACTAGCACATTTTTGGAATATATTTTTTGGAATATATACTGCAGATATTGTGGTCGGGAGACAGAGAAGTGCAGACAAAGATGAAAGCTTGCTTTTTGTCAAGAAACACAGTATGCGTGGAGGCGTGAATCATCATGAATAATGGGAAATTTAAATCAAAAGAATCGCATAAAGAAGCTCTAATGAGCTGCATAATAATGAGGCCTTTCAGTCAGGTAGGCTGTGAAAAAAAACTTCTGTGATGTCTCAAGCTCATCATGGTGTATATGAAACATACAGAAAAATATTATTACAATATAAAATAATGGTTTTATATTATATACTTTAAAATATAATGTATTTCTGTGATGCAAAGAGTCTGAATATAGGCTTTTAGTTTAAAAGCATGCACATTTGGACAAATACTGGATTATCATATGTTTATCTTGTTTGTCACTTCACTTGTCACTTGGCCACATGTCACTTCACTTATGTCAATTTTCTATACAGAGGAGTTATATTTATTTAATATTCATTGTCATTACTATGAGCGCTGGTGTTTTCAATTCATACTTGCAGCCGGAGGGCGCTCTGTACACCTTTAGGCCACAAATTCATATAAAGAAGAAAAGGAACCAGGAACTAATGGCATATCTTCTAGAGATCGCTAACCATGGCTTTAACATACAGATAAACACTTTTCAAGACAATAAATACACGATTGAGACAATGCATACAAGTATTGCCTCTGAATTTGCCTCTGAATAGCGCTGGCTCCGTGGGCGTGGCCGCATTAGCGGATAATGAGCTGAATCACGGACTTCTGACATGGCTCTCTTTTCATACAGATTACATAAACACAGAATGTTTGTTTTCGATTTGACTTGCACGATTTAAAACCTGACATTTCAATGTTTCTTTAGACATAAGTGTCATTTTTTTTGTCATTAGTATTCATAAGTTACAGTTTATTTTCTGAGAACTATCAGATTGGATTTCGTTCAGAGGGATCACGCATCATGTTAGTTTTCTTTATTTTACAAAAAGCACAACATTGTGTTTTTACTCTGAGTGTACACAAATAAAAGAAGATATTCTATAGTTTCAATTGATATATTACTTATGTCTCTATGACAAGAAATGACGGAGTATTTTAAGTCTGTTTTGCTGCAATGTGAAAAAAATCCTGAAAACGCGCCGGCGCGTTTTCGGACCTCAGAGAGTTAAGGCAGCAGAATTAATAGCCTGATATGCGACCAAACTGCACAAATAGGTTTAACACAGTGGGCATTGAACTGTCTGGATCAGAAACTAATAGCAAGAGGTCATCAGCATACAGGGATAACCTGTGCTCGACACCTCCTCTTACAATGCAAGTCATACTACATGATCTAAGAGCAACCGCCCTAGGCTTATTTGCTATGGCAAACAGCTGAAGAGTGAGTGGGCACCCCTGTCTCGTCCCTCGACCTAGAGGGAAATACTTAGAATGACAATTATTTGTCCGAACACTAGCTAAAGGGGAATTACATAAAAGCCTAATCCATTAAATGAATTTTGTACCAAACCCAAAGCTTTTCAAAGTATAAAATAAATACTGCCACTCAACTCTATCAAACGCCTTTTCTACGTCCAGAAAGATGAACAGTTCTGGGGTTCTTGACAGAGAAGGTGAGTAAAGAATGTTAAGGAGACATCTTATATTATCAAAGGAAAGTCTATTCTTAATAATTCCAGCTTGATCTGGAGAAATAATACTTGATAAAACAGGCTCTAGATGTTTGGCAAGGACTTTGGCTAGTATTTTCACATCAACCCCAGTCAAAGAGATGGGACGGTAATAACTGCATAGGAGGTGGTCATTGCCTTTTTTTGGAATGAGGGAGATAATAGCTTGCCGCAAGGTTAAAGGGAGGATGCCTGAAGTAAGAGATCCATTAAACATGCTAAGTAACAGAGGAGACAGTTTATCTGAAAAATTTTTGAAAATTAAGAAGGGAACCCATCTAAGCCTGGAAACTTCCCGTTTTGCATCTCACTTATAATTTCCTTAATTTCCTCCAAAGTAATGGGCTCTTCCAGTTTAGATGCAGTATCAGAATTAACACATGGGCTTGCTAAATACTGAAATAAACTATCATAAAGAGAATCATCAGCTGTGTTTGCAGAGGAATACAGAGTAGCTATTTGTATGAGGTAACTGTTTGTATGATAAAATGAGAAGAAAACTGACGAATTTGATGAGATAATTTACTTGCTTTATCACCAAACTCACAGTTCTTAAAGCGAGACTTTTGTAATGCTACAATTGCCTCATCAGTGGCTAACAGATCAAATTCGGCCTTAGCTGTGAGCAACTTGTTAACAAGGTCTGAGCTTGGTGAACTGGCACATCTTGACTTAAGTTCAGCTAATTTTTTGAGTAAACTGGAGGACTTCTCTGTGGCAAGTTTATTGGAATGAGCAACATACGAAATTATTTCCCTAAGAAAGGCCTTACATGTTTCCCATATTGTTGACGCTGAAACGTCAGGAGTTACGTTGGTAGAAATGAAAAAAAAAAATCACTAATTATTTATAGCTTTAATAAAATCAGGATCTTTAAGTAATAGAGATTGAAACGCCAAGGTGAAAAAGACATTACTACCTGGTAATGAGATGTCGATCAACAGTGGTGCATGATCAGAAATACCATAGGGTTATATGAACAGGAAGTAACTGAAGAAAGTAATTTATTATCAAAAAGAAAATAGTCAATCTGTGAAAAGGATTGATGTACAGGCAAGAAAAAGGAAAATTGCTTCATATTTGGGTTAAAAAAGCACCAGACATCTGAAACTGAGTTTTGTTCCATAAAAATGTATTATGTTAGAAGAGACTGAGCAATCGGCCTGGTTGATGAACGGTCTAATACAGGGTCCAGACAGCAGTTCAGATCGCCCCCTAATATCAGCTGGCTAGCATCTAGTCCGGGAGGGAAAATAAAAGTCTCTGAAAGAAGGCATCATTGTCCCAATTAGGGCCATATACATTAGCCAAAATTAAATGTGTACCACATAGCTGATCAGTGACAATAACAAAATGCCCATTAGGGTCTGAGATTACATCACCAACAGAAAAAGGCACAGATCTATGATTAAGAATAGCAACACCTCTAAAATTACTGATAAAAGATACAGCTGACCAACCCATCCTGTTCAAATCTGCAGGTTTAAGATGAGTTTCCTGGAGAAAAGCAATTTTAGTGTTTAGACATTTTAGATGATTTAGAATCTTATTACGCTTTAACTGAGAATTCAGCCCTTTAACATTCCAGGACGTGAGCCTTATAACACCACTAAGAGAACTCATGTTTTGGAGGTATAACTTGTTGCCAATATTACAGAGAAGTTCAAGTACATCCAGTTGTAAATTGACAAGCACACCCAAAATGTACACACACAATGAGATATATACATATAAAGAGAGGGG